>JFGW01000241.1:0-44413 GCA_000729825.1 Epichloe sp. AL9924 | reverse complement strand
AACACTTTCTATAGTAATTATGCTAATAGTTTATTTACCTTAGATTAGTAAGGATTTAGTAATATAATAGCCCCCTATATCTCTTATACTATACTAATGTCTTAGATATATACTACCTTCTCCTAGAAATTACCCTTATTTAGCTAATCTTTTACTAGATTTATAGTAGTTATCTAGCCTCTTAACTAGGCTACTCTAGCCTCTAGAGCTTTCTCTATAGGGGCTAGGGTATTTTCCTTCCCTAAAGATATTTTATTAAGCCTCTCTATATCTAAGACTAGTAATATACCTAGTTTTCTTTAATATATTAGTATCTCTTTTTTTACTACTTCTTTAGTAGCTACTATAATTACGCTTAGTATCTATAAACTTCCTTAACTAAAAGGCTACTAAATACTAATAGCCCTTATTATCCTATTATAATAGGATTCTTGCTATTATAAAGATAGAAGTATCTATCTTAATACGCACTAGTTAACTTAGGTTATAATAATAGAGGAGAGGCACTTACTAAAAGGTATCTTTTAGCTAGTTAAACACTAGCTATTCCTTTACTCTAAATATAAACTTCCTAGTCTAAATACTATTTTAACTACCTTTTATTAATATATATAAAGGTACTATAATCCTAGAGTATTTATAGATAAACTATTAGTAGAAGTTATAGAATCTAAGGAATAACTATATATTCTTAAAGCTTATAGGTTCCTTTTAATCTTAGATTATATTAACCCTATATATATCTATTAAGATCCTATTAACTAATAGGATAAACCCTAGGAATTTTACTAACTCCTAGTAAAATAAGCACTTTAAGGGTTTTATATATAGCTTTACTAACCTTATATATTCTAGGACTTCCTTAATATATATAGTGTGCTTCTCCTATATTTTTAAGAAAATAAGGATATTATTTAAATACACTATATAAATAGTGTTAACTAGCCTATAAAGCGCTCTATAAATATAGCTTTAGAAAGTAACTAGGGTATTTATTAACCTAAAGGGTATTATAAGATATTTATAGTGTTTATAACACGTGTAAAATATAGTCTTTTACTTATTACTCTCTTTAATATAAATTTAATAGTAAGTATCCTTAATATTAATCTTTAAGAAGTAGTAAGCCTCTTAATAATAGTCTAGGATCTCTAAAATTAAGGGGAGAGTGTAGTAATCCTTTTATATTACTCTATTAAGTCCCTAATAATTTATATATAGTTAAAGTATTCTATTCTTCTTTAGTATAAATAGGATAAGTATACCTATAGGGCTCTTAGAGGGTCTTATCTAGCCTTTCTATAGGTTTTTATTAATATATTTATAAAGCTCCTTTAGCTTACTTTAGGAGAGAGGGTAAATTAGTCTATATAGGGGTGTAGCCCTAGGTATTAGGTTAATTACATAATTAGTCTCCTTTCTTAATAGTAAGCTTCCTACCTTATCTAATATAAATATATCTTTAAACTAATATAGTTCCTTAGGGATATTTTTAATAATTCTATATACTTTTACCTTCTCTTTATCTTTAAGGGTAATAAACTTATCTTCTATAACTCTTATAATAGTATATATAATAGTCTTATTATATATTACCTTTATAAACTTATAGGGAGTTATAAGTAAAAAGGCTATTCTCTTTTTCTTAAACTACTACTTTTATAAGTATAAATAAAGGTATATATATTCTTTAGTAAGTATGTGTATTCTAATTAAAAGAGGGCTTTCCCTTACTCTTAAGTCCTTATTTATAGTTATATATAGTAGCTTAAGGTTCTTTTCTTTTTCTCTTAAGTCCTTAATTATAATAGGTACCTTATAGATACTATATTAAGGGACTATAAGGGCCCTTACTACCTTAAGAATAAGTGCTATAGCCTTAGCCTAGTTAAGCTTATAGTTCTTTATAAATTTAGCACTAATAATATTAATTTTAGCGTAGCTATTAAGATCCATTACTATTTTAGTGTCTTTATACTTATAAATAGTAACTAGTATATAAAATGAATACCCTATTAGTACCCTAGTGTTTAAGGCAAAGATAAGGGTATTTACTTTTACCTTAGGAAGTTTTCCTAGCTTTCTTAGGGTTTTCTCTTTAGCTTATTACACTTCTATATAAGATACTTTATACTACTATAGTTAAAATATTATCTTTTATTCTTAACTTTACTATTATTTAGGTAGGTAGCTAGGCCTTTTTCCTAGTCCTTATTCCCTTAATTCTTATAAGATTTATAATCTTATAGGAAGTCTTACCTTTAATATTAGGGAGCCTTATATAGGCCTTTATCCCCTAAATAGTTAGGCTTTTACTTATTCTTTAGTATTACCTCCTAAAATTACTAGGTAAGTTATATAACCTTTTCTTAAGTCTTTCCTATAATTAAAGAATATAGGTTAATATAGTCCTATAGGTTAAGGAGTAACTTTATAAAGAATATAAGAGTATAAGACTTTTTAGAGGCTTTTTCTAGGTATTTCTCTAGTAAATCTAAGTAAATACTAAACTAGATAGGGCTTTAACCCTTATATTACCTTATGTTCTCTAGCTATATAGCTATTTATATATTATAGTTTATAGTGTCTTTAAGCAATATAAGTATCTAATCCTAGAACTTATCCTAGTTATCTTTAAGGTTTTCCTAGCTATTAGCCTATTATTCTTTAAGGTATTTATCTTATCTTACCTAATAGTTAATATATATATAGTTAAGTATAAGGAGGATCTTTTAATAGTTATATTAATATTTTTTCTTTACCTTATTAAAGGTATAGTTTAGGTTATTAAGCTATATCTTATACTTCTATAGGTTTATAGGATATTAAAGCTTAGTAATATTCTAGACCTTAATCTCTTAGCTACTCTAGCTTAAGGGGGTGCTAAGTCTTTATCTCTTTTTTACCTATACTTCCCCCTTATTTAGCTATAATAGGTTAATAAGCTTCTTTTCTTATTCTTATAGTTTTTAGAGTTATTTAAGCTAAGTAATTTACTTTATTATTACTATAGCTTTAGTACTAATAGTAAGGGGTCTAATTTTAAGTATAGTCTCTATAAAATATAGCGTATTTTTAGCTATAGTACTACCCTTATTTAATTAGTTCTAGTTATTATCTAATATTACTCTAGCGGATTAGGTAATTCTCCCCCTTATATTACTCTTAGGTAGCTAGTAAGAGAAGCTTTAGAATTATAAGAATAATAATAACTAGGTAAGAGGTATAAGGGCTTTAGTATATTAACTAAAGCTTACTAGGTCTAAGTGTATTATATATATAAGTCACTAGCTTATAGCTAGTGGCTTACTAGTGTTATATAGACCTAGCCCTAGGGTGTGGCCTGTCCGCGGGGCGCGCTAGTGGTGCGCCTGTGTTATAAGTGGGGCCTCACAACTATTAAAGAAAGCCTTATTATCTAAGTTACTTTCTAAGATATACTTACTAAGGTAAGTGCCTTTACTTAGGCTAGAAGAAGAAGAAAAAGCTAAGGGAGGTAAGGTAATGCTAGTAAGAGCTAGGATAATAGTAAAATTAAATATAGTAAAGGTAAAAAGGGAATAAAAAAGAGAATAAATAATTATTTAGGCTTAAGAAAAGAAAATAAGAAAGATATATAAGGAGATATTATAATAATAATAGGTTATAAGAGTTTAAAATTATAAGGGGGGATAGGAATATTTATATTTCTAAGGGTATAAGGTCTAGCTTTAGCTAGAGTATATATTATTTATATTTAAAAGGTAGGCTAGGGATAAATAGGGGTAATATATTATATAATTATCTAATAGCTAGTTAGTAATAAGGGTATTACTTAAGGTAAAGTTAGGATTTTATAAGTCAAGATAGAATTATAAAATAGCTATAAAGGTAAGGGAGTAAGTAAGGTATAAAGATAGCTAGTAGTAAGTATAAAAATAGGGTAAGCTAGTGTTTTTAAAGGTAAGGTTAGAGTAAAGTAAATTTACCTATATAATAAAGAAAGTTAAAGTAAGGCAAACCTATACTAAAAATTTTTATAGCCTATATAAAAAACCTATAGCTTTATAGTGTATATTACTTAATAGGGTAAGGTTTTTACTTATACTAAAGGGCACCTTACTTAAGGGAATATAGTCCTTACTTATACTAAAGTTAGTTCCTATATATAAGGGGACTATAAACTTATTACTTACTTACTTTTAACTAAAAGGGAGAATAAAGAGGTAAGTAAAGGGGTATATTATAGACTTAAGCTATAAGCTTAGGTTAAGTCTAGCTCTAGAAAGTATATAAACTATATATAGCTAGGTTAGGGCTATATATAAACCACGTATAGGCCACGCATAAGTTACTATAAATCTAGGCGCTATGTAATCACTAGTGTAGTTCCTTTTTTCTTCTGTAAGAATAATATTCTTACTTTAAATGCTTATAAGCAAAAGCTATAAGGCTAGTTCTTAACATCTTTAGCGTTTTCTAGTTATAATATTATCTAGATTAATACTATTATTATAGGGACTATAATTCTCTATAGTCTTACTACCTTTAGTAGTGATTTTACTAGTCTCTATAGTAGTCTCTATATGTTTAGCTATTGCTTTGCTTATAAATTTATTAATCTTATAAAATAGTATATTATTACCTTATACCTAAAGCTCTATATTCTCTATAGTAACTAGTGCCTTATAAGAAGAGTTAGGAGGGGTTAAAGAGCACTAATATAGTTATCTTCCTACCCTAATATATAAGGTAGTATTTTTACTTTAAACTATTTATTTTCCTAACCTATAGCTAATAGTAAAGAGATAGGATTATTCTCTTCTAGCGCTATTCTAATAAGGTCTTAGCTAATCTCTTTATTAATATTTTTAGCCTTAAGCTCTTTAAGTAATATAATTATTACTATCTTTTCCTTTTAAGCTAATTCTAGCTTTTCTTTTAGTTTAAAGAAGGAGTTCTTATTAAACTAAACATATGCTAATATAATAACCTTATAATTACGTAATATAAGCACCTAGATAATATACTAGGATTTCCCTCTATAACTAATAAAGTAACTAATATAAGCTTTTTACTCTAACTAGGGGATTGCGTTATATAATTTAATATGCTTTAGAGCCTTTATTATTATTAGAAACGCCTTATATTTATAAGCGTGTAAATAGGTAATTAAGGGCTTTTAAACCTCTAATATCTATAAATAGGTAGGTATGGTTTTCTATGCCTAATTTTACTAAAGTTTATATAGTGTAGTCTATTCCTTATAATGCTTAAAAGGCATTTAATTTAGCAGATAAACCGCTATATTAAAGACCTTATTATTAAGCTCTAATAGGAATGTAGCTTTAAGACTTAATATATAAGCCTTTTACTTAACCACCCCCCTAGATCTCTTTGCCTTACTATTCTAACTAGGTATTAAGGGAGCTAAATTATAAACTATAATGCCTGTAAAGGCTATCTTATCCTTTATATTATCTATAAAGAGGGCTTTTTTAATATTACTATGTAAAAAGCGTAGTTAAATACTAAATTAAGTGCTTAGAAACCCTATTATTATATAGAAGCTATTATAAATCCTATCCTTTAACTTAAATAAGTAAAAGAATTATATTAAGGTTATAAGGCATATAAAAACATACTAATACCTATTACTATTCTAATAAGGAGAGTTATAGTACTTTAGATTAACTAAAAGCCTATAACCTAGTCCTTAAGGAAGCCCTTTAGGTATAACCTATAATCTCTAGCACTTAGCTTTACCTATAGCATAGATCTTATACTCTATAATCTTAGGTCTTATTAATTTAACGCTAAGAGTAGTGTTTATAATCTTTATAAAGGCCTTTTAACCTAGATAATTACATTATTAATACTAAAGCTCTATATCTCCTTTTATAGGTGGCTTTAGTAGTCTGCTTATTATAGCGTAAGCCTCTTTTAGATTATCTAATAGCCTTAATAGTATATAAAGTTTACTAATATTATAAACCTTTGCTATAGGCTACCTTCCTTAAAATAAAAAGCCTTTCTTTTAATTCTAGAAGATCCCTATATTTATAAGGATCTTTACTAATACTAGGTTTACATAGAATTCTAGGATTAGTAAAGCACTTTATAATATTATTATCCTTAGCTTTTATAATACTAGATTTATAATAGATATATAAACTAGTCCTTAACCTAAAGATATATAGATTATACCTCTAGCCTTAACCTCTATTATAATAGAATTATTAAATTTAAACTATCTAAACTAATAAGGGTTATTAAAGATATAAATATTAGCCCTAGATTTATATAAAACTATATTCCGCTTTATTTCTAAGCTATCTATAGCGTTTAAAGTTAAATTAATAACTTCCTTTAAAGGTTAAGTGCTCTATAAGTATATAAATAATAATATATTAGCTATTTTCTTGCCTAGAGTTACTATAAGTAAGTTATTTATTAGGTTTTATAAAGGGATAATAATATTACTACTTTTCTCCCTCTTCTCTAGCTTCTAACCTATAGCCTTTAATTTCTCTTATAGATTCTCCTTAAGATATCTCTTAATATTATCTTTAGAGTTTTTTCTAACTTCCTAATCCTTAGGAGTAGCCTTAGGCTTATAAAAAGCTTTAAATAAATTATAGGATTCCTATTACTTTAAGATATCTTTAATATTATAACTAGAGCATCTAGGGCACTTCTTTTACTCTAATTTACTCTAACTATTTAATCTCTTAGTAGTAAAGGCATTATTTACTAATTTTATTATTAGTAAGCTTTAAGGAGCTTTATAATCTCTTTTAAACTTACTAATAGCCTTAAGGAAGCTATAGTTCTTTCCTTTATTAAGCAAGTTATTCTATTTCTTCTAGAATACCTTAAATTTACTTTAAAGAGAAATAATAAACTTATATAGTATTATCTCCTTAGTTTATTAAGTCTTAAGATCTAGATAATTCCTCTATAATACCTCTATTATTATAGCTTACTTATACTAATTATAAGTACCTTTAGCTTATAAGTAATTATTAAGGTAATTCTCTATAAGGATAAGTATTTTCTTAGTGTTTAGCTTATACTAATTATAAAGAAGCTTAAGTATCCTATAGGTATAATATTAAACTAACTCCTTTTCCTTTACTTTAGTATTAAAGTTAAGAGAGTCTTATATATTCTTTAAAAGAGTTTTATAAATATATTCCCTAATCTTTAGTATTTACTTTAATAGGTTTATATACTTTATAAGATTAAATTAAAGTTCTTTATATTTAAAGTTAAATTAGTCCTTTATATCCTTATAAGTAAGCTTCTAGTCTTTAAGAGTATTAGGATTATTTAGTATAAGCTTTAGTCTTAGACCCCTTTATAGGTATATAGGTATTATAGGTTCTTCAAGTAATTTAACCTTATTAGGGTTAATATACTCCTAAACACTATATAATTCTATGTAATTCTTAACTTAAGTAAACTATTTAATCTAATCCTTCTCTAATAATAATACTATATTTAGAGTTTCTTTAGATATTATAAAGGGGAATATATTAGATAACTAGAGTATAAGATAAGGGTTTTAACTAATTTAATATAATAAAAGGGCGATTATCTTATGATATAAGCAAGTATTAATTAATAATATCTAATAGAGCTTATATCTTTAGTAATAATTAATAAAAATAGTAATAAAAGCCTCCTAGGCTTATAACTATTAAGGTAAGGGTAAATATAAATAATAGAAAATGTTTAATTTAATTAATTAAAGGTATAAATAGTAGCTACCCTTTATACCTAAAAGGTATATAGTGCGCTATAGTAATAACTAGTTTACAGAGGTACTTCTAATATATTGTATTTACTAATATCTGACCTCGCGTTTTATCCCTGTTAATGCGCGCTGCCCTCATACATCCTAAGCTTCAAGGGCGCTCTCCCTGACACTAGGTTATGACAGTAAGCTACACTATCCCGATTAGGACTAATAGCAGATGCGTGTTCAATTTTTGACAGATGCGTGTTTAGATGTCCGCATAATACCATCGCGCATTAAACGATAGTTGTATCTCCTTGGAGGTCCTAAGGCTAGTGGAGTCACTTCAACTAGGGTCTGTATCCAATTAGATAGAATCGGGCCGTCGCCCGTCGCGCTCAATTCTCAACCTCCGACACTCGTTGCCGCATTCGCCCAAGTTCAAGACATGGCCAGATGCCAGATAGTAAGCGTCGGCGCTGGACACTCTGACTCAGACATGAATAAGAAAAGATCTGGCGCCAAAGGAGGGGGGAGTGTAGAGCTGACCAGGTAGAAGAAGCGGAACTGAGGAGCGCCAGGTATAAATAAGAGCATGTCGCCAGACAATACGACCAAGACTCTTGTCTCTGCACACTCGCAACACTTAAAAATTCTGGCTTAAGCTACATACAGTAACGTCGACTCACGCATCTTGATCAACATGAAGCTCACCACTACCCTCGCTCTCGCAATCGCGACTCTGGTCGTGGCAACGCCCACGCCAGACGAAGGCCTAGGCATCAGCCAGAGAGACAACATTCTGGAGGCTCGCAAGGGCTGCAGCGGCGAACGAAAGCCGGAAGACGAATGCTCCGGCAAGAAGATCAAGACCCAAAACTCGTTCCACAACTGGTGAGTCGCTCCCAAGACGGCGCGCAACAGTCTGGTTCTTGGTACTCGCGATGATGGGGGCTAATCACGCGTACGACAGCAAGAATGATGGCGGCAAGTGCTGCGCAGCGAAAAGTGATGGCAGCGAGGCCCTCGACGTGAACAAGGGGCAGGGCAGAGAGGATTGCGGCTACTGCTTCTCGGGCAAGTGCAAGGCTTGATCTACGTGTAGGACCGGGCCGAGTGTTGTACACTTGACCAAACGTGTGAATACACATATGTTAAAGTTGTGAGGTTGGCAAATGAGGTGGCTGTATCGACATGGCCCCATGTTGGCGCCCAGTAGAATGAATCCAAGCGCCTCGCTACATCTTTGAGTTTTGTACAAATCATTCCTTCTTGTGATATTCCTCCATGACGTCGTTGAGCCGCCGCCACCGATCAAAGCCAATCTTGATGTCGTCAAAAGGCCTCACATCGCCACGACAAACAACGTCGTCAAACTCGGGACGGAACAGTATGCCAATTTGATCAGAAGGTAGGCGCTTGTCGTTGGGATCACGCTTGCTCAGTCCGACCCGGTTCTCGCCGTCCAAGAAACGGCAATTACCGAACTGGAGGAGTAAGCAAAAGAATGCTTGGAAGAGCCAACGAGACTGCAAGAATTGGGATGAGCTGGAAAATCCAATGAGGCCCCTCCAGGCTAACGAGTTTGAACTCTTGCCCTATTCAGATGTGCTGTCGATGACGGGATCACCATGGGGCCCTTTGACGTCCACAAGGCTGAAGTGAAGTTGCCAAGGATGGGCTAAGAGGATAAACTCTCCTCCATGCGCGATACTTGGCCGCCGCCTTTGCGCATTCCTCGGTCCACCGCAATGCGCCATCCGATCGCAGCTTATGGCGAGCGTGGAAATCCCAGCATTTATCGCATTGACTGGGAACGCTGGGCTTGTCGATATATATGATAGCGGGCGAGACGGCTGGCGCCGCCCAATACGCCTGCCGTTGCACAAGTAAATCGCGCGTAGCTGCATCCGATGCCCGGATGGCCCAGCCAGCCCGTGTTCACCGGGAAGGCTGCCGGAATGCGGCGTACATGTAGGTTCGATACCGACTTTCGCGGCGATGTGGGCCCGGATTCCGTATACTCCTGGCAGACGAGTGGCCGTTTGATGTTTTCGCTGTAATAGTGGGGCGGGGGCCGTAATGGCCAGCTGTCCTCGGGGTTTTCTGCCGGAGGCGAGAACGCTGCTGTACGTGGGTTTCGGTGGTTCTCCAAACTCGGCGAGAGCAATTGCTACGCGAAAAGGTGTGTAGGTAGGCTACTTCCTTAACAGAAGATCAACGTGACTTTCAGGTTGGTTGATCAACGTGAGCGAAAAGGAGAGGCAGCTTCGTGCTTCTCCTTGGAAGTCGTTGGACTACAGAGCTCTGCCACCTTTACTGGCTTCAGTCTCCAGTCTCTACCGGCTCTACTGAATTTCTCTATGTACTTGTCGATGACTTGAAAATTGCAGGGGCTTCAGCTTCATCACCTCACGGGTTTTCTTCCCACATTAGGTTTGTGGAGACGCAGCGACTAGATCGGATCTCCCACCAAGATCCCAATGCAACTGTGTGATAGCGCGAGCATGACCTCCCCAATGCCAGAAAGTTTGTCTTCACCCCCGAGACCTCAGGCTGTGCGTCGAGGCCATCACGTGGATAGCCCGATAGAATCGATGAGGGCCTCTGACTTCATCTCGGCATCATAGGACTAGCCTCCCTGGACCGCCTGCAGGCCATGGCCAACAACTCTGGCTCCTCTGACACTGGCGTCCCGGGACCGTATCTGGCTCGTTGGCAACGCTTGATTGACGAGGGCACTCATTACTCCAGTCCAGCCCATGGGTGCCATGCGCCACGGTAAGGACGTCAAGAACAATTTGGCTGTGGGCAAGGCGAGCTCAAAGTCTTCGGGCGGCACCGCTGGCATTCCCGATACTAAACTGCCCGCTGCTCCCCATGTGATGACCGTCCTAGAGACGTTGGTTGATGGGTTTGGTCGTCTTCTCCGCGAGAGGGCAATTGCCTTGCAGTCCCAGGTTAACCTCAGGTAATTGGTCCTTGGTGTATAAGCTGAGACAGCTTCATCTAATCATAATACAAATCGCATTCACTACGGTTGTGACTCATCAAGTGTGCGGCAAAATCGACGGGACTATCCGGGAGCAGCAGGCTTGTGAAAAATCAACACCGAACATTGGAGTATCACATGAACTTACCGGCTACTGGTTACAGGGGCTTAGGTAGCGACAATTATCACTCTGAGCAAACGGAGGGTAGAGCTTCTTCATCTTGGGAGACACGTGCGCTTCAGAAATGGAAGTGGATTTTAGTGGATATTGGATATTGGATGGCGGACGGGGATACAGAACAGTTGTTGTGTTGTTGACACGGGTTACTAGTAAAACAGGAGAAAAAAAAAACAAAAAATACAGCTAGCAGATACAAGTTGCGCCTCTTGAATCAAACAAAAACAGGCTAGAACCTCTATTATCACCAAACCAATTCCCACCACCACGTTGCGGCTCTCGAGATGGCCCAGCCGGATATCGGGGGTTGGTTTGCCTGCATGTACTCCGTAGTATGCATGGGCATCTCTCTTCCAGCGTCGCATTCCGTGAATCCGTGCCATCATCATCGGCCCCGCGCCTGCCCCGCCCTCCTCCACGTTCGACAAGGCAGCAACTGCCCCGCTTGCTCGCTCCAATATAAAAACAAAAACGTCAAGTGCGCCCTCCCCACCCCCCCCCAAAAAAAAAGTGCCTGCCTATTACCGACCCACCGGGAATGGGCGATAATTGCCATCGTCGTCGTCCGTGTGCGACGATGCAGCCGCGCTTGTCTTGAGCAATGCCGGAGTCAAGGGCACCATCGTTCTTGGTACTGTCGAATAAGCGACGTTGTTGTATGGAGCCGTCACAGCCACGGCCACGGCCGGCATCATCTGGCCATCAGGGATGTTGGGTGCCGGCGCAAGCAATGGTGGTTGTCCCTGCCCGGGGCCCCATCGCTCGATGAAGCTTTTTCGGCGATGGCTAGATGGTGAGGACGTTGTGGAAGGCAGAGTCTTTCTTTCCTCAAATCGCTCTTTGAGACGTTCTCTCTCCGCCTTGTATTCTCTCGACTCTCCGTCCTTGTCCCTGTCCTTCCTGCGGCTGCGGTCCTCACGGTCACGGTCACGGTCACGGTGTCGCTCTTTATCCTTCTTGCTGCTGCTCGATTTGCGACATGACGACGTGGGTGATGGGGCCGCCGGTGCATGTGGAACACTGTTTGAGCTGGCTGCGCTGTTTGCTGCGCTACCCAGCGAAGCGAGCGCACGATATCGTGCTTCCAAAGCCGTGTGTTTCTGCCCAAGTGCTTCATATTGACGGTTCAGTACGTCATTAGCATCCTTGTACCTCTGGATTGCCACGTTCAAGTCCGCAATCTCGGCCTTCAATGTGCACAGCTGCGTCTTCATATCGCCGTTGGCCTGGTGCGTCTCGGATAACTTCTTGTTTGCTTGTTCGAAAAGCAGCTGGTAGCGATCGCGTTCTGCATAGACCTTGTTGAGTTCGGTATTGTATAATGTGTCGCGGGCAGTGTCATCGTATTCGTAGCCTGATGATGAATGCCCGTTGCTCGTGCGAGTTCGGCGACCAGTGTTGGCCGAGGCCCGCTGCGTGCATGATGGCATGGCGGCGGCTTCTGCGCTTTGCTTGTTCGATATCCTCGCAGATCCAGAAACGAGCCAACCCCCTTATTAGTCCCAAGAGGACGAAACCAGTTGCGGTAATTGAACTGGTAATTGAAACGCTGAGAGATTTAGGCTCTTGGGCACTCAAGAAGCCACCAGAAATCGCGCGCAAATCTGAGGGCACCTTTTCTCTCTCTCTCTCTCTCTCTCTTTTTTTTTCTTCCTCCTTCCCCCTTCTTTTCCCGTCCGTTGCCACTCAAATAGGCAGTCAACCGGTCGGCGCGGGGGGCACAACTCGGAGTATGGAGTACGGCGTACAGGCAAAAAGACTGGCGGTGGTGGGAATGGACCAGGGACCAGGGTCAGGTAGGCAGACTTGTAAGTGGAACAAGATTATAAGAGTCACCACAGGATGGTATGTCCGAATTGATGAGAGGGCTGGTTTGCTGTGGTGGTCAACGAGGAGTAGCGGTGCAGGGTATTCTTTACAGTAAACTGATCGTCTGTAGACAAGTGAGGGATGCAAAAATGAAAAGAGAGAGAGAAATGAGTTTTCAGGAAAGAGGACGTGGGAAATATATTCAGCCATCATTCAGAGGTGGGATGGATGCGTGCCTGGATGCGCCCTTGGATGGTGGGTGTGGCCCTTTTTGCGGCTTGCCTTCTTGCAGCATGGCCAGCTGCCTGCCTAGTAGCCAAGGTAGTTGGTTCTGATTTGTCACTTGCTAACCGTAATCGAGTTGCATTTCCAGGCATCACTGTTCAGAAAGCTTCTGGGGATTCCAAACCTGGGAATGGCGCTAGGCACTGAGAACCTCGCTTGTTCACCATGTGTCCTGGCAATGTGGCATGCAGGACGAGGCAGACGCAGACCAGACGGCGGGCGGCCTTGTATGTGCTGGGCTCACTCACACTTACACGGCACGGGCCATCTCCACCATTGTCCATGGCTGTCAAGGGTGGTGGCAGTGAAGTCGAAAAAGTCGTCGTCGCTGTCCAACAAGTCTGGTCTGTTCGATGCCAGAACCATCCCTCTCCAACGGCCATGCTCGCGTTCTTTCTGCGCAACGCTAGCCTCGAGACCCCCAAGGCAGTCCGCCAGGCATTTCGCCCATGGTGCATTGATTGGCCTTTCCTTGAGACACCCTTGTTGCGTCATTGCAGCCCGGGCCCGCGGCCGCACCGTGTGACTCACTCACCTATTCAACGCCAATGAACCGATCACTTCCTGCCGGGGTCGGCTCGCGATAGCTGCTCGCCAGGAGATTCTTCTTCTGCCTGAATTTCCATCTTGTTCGTCTCGTGCTCAAAGGGATCGTCGGTTTGTGGCGCTGTCCTTCATGTACAACGCAAGTGGAAGCGAAGGGGACCCTGTCAGCAGGCAGATGCCGCTGGGTAATAATGTAAGGCTGAGGATTCACTCCCCCCTGGGCCCAGGGGACCTCGTCATCGTGCTGATGATGGTGTTGTCGTTGCTCCGACGCTTTTTAGTCAGGCCGGATCATCAGCGAAGCTTGCCGAGTCTCTGGCCGGCCGCATTTGCAAAAATAAATCCCCGCACGGGCACGTTGAGTAGGGCACGGGCGACGAGGAAGGCACAGCTCAGCGTTTGAGAGCCCAGAGTCCAGAGCCCAGCTCGGCTACGGGCTGTCCCGCTCTTTCCCTGTTTGTCGATGCCCGTGGCAATGCAGAGCATCCATCTCACCCAGCGAACAACTCGTACTCCGTCCGTACTCCGTCCGTACCTGCATCTCGGACTCTACGGAGTATGGAATCCGTACGGAGTAGTAGGTCCTCAACCCAGCCCTTCTCCTCCACCCATTCGCAACTTCGCCACCTCGCGGCTGTAATAAACCTCCAGACCAGCCGCGCGTCTGACCTCCCCCCCCCTTGTTCCAGTCTGGGAGCCCCCAACTTAATTTTAGACGCAGCCCGTTCCTTCATCTCTGCTGCCTCTTTTTCTGTCCCGGCCACTTTTTATTTTCTACTCTACAGGCCTCCCGCTTGCACGGCCCCCACATGATGCCTGGCCACGCGCCTCAGGTGCATGCAGCCTTTTTCGACAGCACCCGAGCAGTGCGTCGTCAACAAGACTGCTCGTGGGCAGATGGCGTACACCATTGGCGGGAGGCAGATTCCAAATTTGGTGTATTCGGCAGAGTCTATCCAAGTGTAAAAAATGGGGGTGTCGACGCAAGTTCTCTCTGTTCCGGTCACGGCGACCGCACCCCGAATAATAATGGTACATGGTAAATACATGCTATAGCCTGTAAAACATCCTTGCCTGATCTTGTAATCAACCTGTATCGACTCAAAATCGGTCGTAAAAGCCGTCAATTTTGCAAAAAAAAAAAAAGGTAGACCCTCCAGTCAAGCCCCTGTAGCTAGAAAGTAGAGTAGAAAGAAACGCGGATTGAAAGACCCAGCAAGAAAAAATAGCATCAGATGATCCGCCGCCGTTTCAATATCTCCTCATACGCTTTCATCTTCTCCGTTCGGATATCGAGAGTGACGGAGATATCATCGTGCATCCGTTTCGTATCCTCGTACTTGCCCTTCCAGTACCGACACTGATCACGCCAGTAGTCAATCTCGCCAAGAAGCTCCGACGACCGCCGGCCGCAGCTCTGCTCGACCTGCCGCTGCAGGTGTTCGATTTTGTCTTTGAGGCCGCAGTTCTCATCGCTGAGCTCCTTCTTCTCCTTCTCCAGCCCGTCAATCGTCTGCTTCAGCTTGTCTTCCTCGCGGCAGTGTCTCCCCTCGTTATTACAAGCGTTATCCAGGGACTTCCGGAGGGCCTCGTTATCGGCGGCGAGGACGCCCATCTGTTTCTGGAGTTGCGGCACGACGACGTGGCACAGGTCGTGGGCTTCTGCTTGGGCAGAGGCGAGGCTTGCCTTCAGAGTGTTGACCTCGGCGGCGAGACGACTGTTTGTGTCCTGGAGGCAGCGCTCCCGCTCTTTGATACGGTTCCATTCATCAACACGGACTTTGTAGTAGTCTCGGGTCTCGAGACAAGGGTCATGTTTTGGTAGGTGGTGGTGGTGGTGGTGATGGTGGTGGCGATGGCCGTGAGAGCGGGAGCGTTTGATGGACACAAACTGGTTCTTGCCGGCTGCCGATGTTTCGACGTACAAGCGTCTAGACATGTGAATATCGGCTTTGGCTTTTGGCGCCGGTGTGCTCTGTTGTGCACCCACTTTGGCGGTGGTGATTTAGACTTGTGGTGGTTTTTGTTTGGTATCATAGACGGGACGGACGCTTGCGAGACCTGGTGGATGTCGCAATGAAACAAGCGGGTGTGGTTGCTCGAAAGAAACGACTTCTTTGAGTAAGAGGAGAGAAGAAGAGGGAATGAGCATAGCACTAGACAATGATGGACGAGCTTGTCTTAAAGTAGTCTGCGTGCTAGAGAAACGGGGAACGAGATGGGAATTTCATATATGATGAAGCAGGCTAGTAGTTTCTCTGATGTCTTGAAACAAAATGAGGATCAAACAATACGAAGAAGAGAGAGAGAGGCACTTGGTCTCTGCAGGTGATGGATGAATGAAAGAATGATATAAGAAAATGAGCGACTTACAAGGTCACGACAAAGGAGCATGGGTTATCTATCAAAGAGGCAGCCTGGAGCACTCCTCAGCCTGACTGACCTTGGATCATGTCTTTGGATCACCGACTGCGCGCGACGAGCATGAAGAAGCAGGCAGACCATTACATGGCACGCGGTCTAAGCAGATGGTCCTAATTCTGGCCTACATGCAGAGCCCTTCCTGGTGATTGTTGCGCACCCGTGGCTGAGGGCGGCGGGCGGCGGGCAGCAACTGATGCGTTCATCCGCCCGTCCGGCATGCAGGTCAGCGTCCGAATTCTCACGTTGCTTGCTCACTTGTTATTGTCTTTGTTTGCTTCCTGTGGCTGGTAAGGCTGGGAGAAGAGGCTATGAGAACGGGCGAAAGCCGAGCTGAAGGGCACGAGGCTGAAAGTCATCCTCCATGTCTCTGTCTCGACTCTCGAGTGGATCGCATCATCCGCCTTTGACAGGAGGCCGCCTTTGTGCTTACGGATAACGTCTCTTTCTCTCCATTGATATCTGCCGCCTAGTCAGGTCTGTGCTGATGAAAAAAAAAAAGGAAAAAAAAAGACCTTTTCGTTTCGACAAAGCAGGTGGCTCAAAGCGCGGTCGCGATGCCTGGTCCATTGATTCCAACGGCTAAGTTGAACGGGACGGATGCAAGAGCAGCGCAGGCACGATGCGAGATGCGAGATGCGAGATGCGAGACACCAGTTGGCGTCTCGTTGGCGCCGCCGTGGGTGCGTGCAACAAAAGATGGAACATGCGGATGTATGACTGGGCTCTTGTCCAGGCGACAACTTCCTGTGGCATCGTCATTTGACAATCCTTGATTCATAAGGCTGGCCGGTGAGCACTGATTGTGTACATACATATTTGTGAATGACGACCCCGGCCACGTGTCCCAGAAAAGGGCGAGGCAACCCCCATTTGCGTACAGTGCGAAGCAGCAAGTTACTGTGCTGTCACAAATCGTCAACTCAGGAGCCGGGAACGAATCTTGGACTGTGACGACGTGACGACATGCCAGCTCCCGAAAATGAACGTTTGCTTCGGCGGCTACGAGGCCATGAGTCTAGACGGGAACGAGAATGGTTTATACCATCTTCACAGCATGCGATGACATGCACCTGCGAGTGTACTTCCAGCGACCCGGGGCCATCTACGAAGCTATACATAACCCTTTGTTCTCCCAAAATGAATCACATCGACATGTTGCCGCAACGCGCAACGGGAGGAACGACAACCATGGGCCCAAAGTCTTTGAGTTGCAAAGAGGCGCCGGTCAGCCGCGTCTTTCCTTCCACAATATGTCGAGAGGATTCTCAAAGTCAGACGCAGTCAGTCGACCCAACTGGTCACTGCCATCTTCCAGGCCATTGTACGTGATGGTGTCCGAGCTCAGAAGCAACAGCTCGCAGTGAGTCTGTGCCAGACCTTGCCGAGTCCTGCCGCGATACTCTCTCGAGACACGGTTCAAACTCTCTGCGGCGGGTGTTTATAGGAAGAGCAAGAAGTTGGCTTTTTGTTGCCTTCGGACCGGCACATTTTCAACTTATTCTCATCCCGCAAAACAGAGAAACAGCCCAAAGGCGCAAGACCGGTTTTCATCAACATAGCAGGCTCGACTGATCTCCCAAGGGATACTTCGTACAGCCCTTCCCTCAGGTAAACGAAGTGGGAGTCGACTGCACAGTTACACCGTGATCGTGAAGTATACGCATAGCAGTGCTGTAAGATAGCAAGCAGTGGACGCAAGGGATGACACTACCTCATTGTGCGTCATGCGATGCGTGCATCTCAAATATCCTGTGATTGGAATTCGTTGTGTTGACTTGGGCATCGCTGATGATACACGACTGATAATAAGGAAGTCTAAGAACATAGCCAAGAAAGGCTAAAGATCACTCACCCCTCAAATCGACGCCACAGGTAACATGGTCAGTCAATGCATATTCCATGGTAAGTGATAGGGAGAATGAAGTGAGGTCGCTGGTTTTTGAAACGATCATCTTTCCAGCCTTGGATAGTGCCGCCTAGAAAGGCAGGCAAGGCGAGCACATGCAATCAGAGGGCCGATTTGCGACGAGAGACGAGACACCGGTTCCCGAGTCCCCAAGTTGTTGTTACTCATGTCGTAATACGAAGCAGATTCGACCCATTAGTCGCTCTTGGCTACAGGCATCGCTCCGCTTCAGAGATGGGGGAATTTGAGAACTTGGACGGCAGGAACGGGTTGGCCAGACCCTTTTCTGCGAATGACGATGCATGGAGCTGTCCCTGAACAAGGGGGAAGGAAGGCGCACTCCCGAGTCCCATACAAGGATGAGGTGGATGAGGTCATTTCCCCCTCTTGCATCTGCTCGAGAATAGAAATGCCAATGTCTGTCCACAATTCTCACTTTAACAAAAGCACAATACAGAGCTCATGAAGATTTCCGTTCAACAACAACCTGATTGAAGCCAACAGTTGTTGGTCAGGGGCGATGCATCTGATCTTGAATCTTCATCGCGCTGGCACCCCACATTCTTGACAATTTTATTTGCTCCACGATGTTACACCTGACCGGGCTACGGAAGGTTGTGATGTGATGCCCTCATTTTCTACCGCGACCTGCCGGATCCGTCCACATGACCCACGCCTTTGGCCGCCGACTTGACTGACTGAGCTTTTTCTCGTTTTCTGTCTCATGGCGCTCCACTCACACCAAACCAACCGCGCCGGGCTAGCCACATCGCGGCCGCCACCGACTCGGGACTCGGGAGAACAACGTCAGGTCTGATAGCGCGCGGCCCTCCACAGGCCGCCGCGCCGGAGCCAAGAGCATCACTGTGATTATACCAGACTGGAATGGCGACTTGGTGGGCGGGAGCAAGATTTGGTCGAGATTAGGCGCAGCTGACTCGGATCACAGGACCACCAAGGTACGTAATGGGCTTGTGCAACTAGGCCAGATAATACCGTATTGGCAGGCAACGAGAGAAAGTCCATGATGCTTCTTCAGGGTGTCTGACCAGGATAGCGCTCTGCGGTTTGCCATCTTTTCTCGGTGGGTACTGTACATCACAGTAGGTACTGAACAGATGGATCGTGCCATCATCCATGCATGCATGCCATGTGTAACTGCCAGTCCGCGATAAAGGCTTCCCTCAGGTAATCGAACGGTGGGCATCCGGAAACGAGCTCCCGAACTTGGTTTCTCTTGGCTTGGCCACTTAAATCCTCGCACACTGCTCCCTCCTCTTATTCCCCCGCAAGTCAACGTTTCTTCCTTAAACCTCAACGTCATTGGACAATGCTTCGTTCTGATATCACCACATCTTCAGTGTTTGGTATTTCACACTTCTGCTTCCACGACTAAACTGCTCCATCACAAGAGCCAGAGAAATTCACAGTCTTGCGTCCCACCGAGCGTTTCCCGAGTTTTCTCCCCGGCCATACAAACGGATTATCAACAATTTTGGAACGCAACGCACGAAATGAGTTCCCAAGGCACCATCATTCAACCAGAGGGCGAGGCCCATTCTTGGTGCAGAGACAACTTTTTTCTCACCACAGATAAGACGTATCTTGACCCAAAAGCCGTCAACGATGTCTTCCGATCAGACCTCATGTGGTGGAACGACCCGCTCGAGATGAAGCAGATGCGCAAGATGCTCGACAACTGCCTGACCTTGTCGCTCTTTCACGTACCCGATACAGAAGAGGAAATGAAGAGTGAGTAGCGCCATTCTGTCACTGTCCATGAATTCTTTTACTCGCGTAAGCCAAATTCTCGTTTCCAACATGTCTGACGCTTTCCTCTGGTCTAGAAAACGATGGTATGCCTCGCCACATGAGCGGACCAAACTTTAGGATGATCGGCCTGGCGCGAATCGTCACCGACTACGTCACATTCGCTTATCTCACCGATGTCTTCATCGTGGAAGAGTTCCAGCGCCGTGGTCTCGCTTCGTGGATGATGCGTGCCCTCAAACAGCTCGTCGATGGATGGCCAAACCTACGCGGACTCATGCTCATGACCCACGATCAAGCAGCCGCTCGCATGTATCAACGGACCTTGGGTGCCGTCGATTTCGACAAGGGCCCTTCGGCCGGGCTGGTGATGCTTGAGATGGGCGGGAAGGGACAGAAAGATGTGCCAGCAGGTCATTAGGCTCGGTCGCTGAAACGAAGACGGAAGAATCGAAACGATGACGATCCATTCTTGAGCATTTCTCACAAACTTGTTGTTCTGCTGGTTCTTTTCCAGATGGTGTTTGTCTCATTTTCCTCTAGAGCGATTGGGGAAACTTGCATATTTAGATCCAGTCTGGCATGGTGGACTGTCCCCCCCCCCTTGTCCATTGCTTCTTCATTCTCCAACTCAATTGTCTCTTTCTCTTTTGGTTTACCGTACGGTCTTGGACTGCGAGGCTCGCAGCTCCACAGCACGTTTGTACGGCGGCGCAATGGGGGGCTGCACAGGGTCCAATGAGACATAGTCCTCAGGGAGCACGTAGGAAGCATCGGAATCAAAAGCCGATAAATCTCCGCAGGAAATGAAGGGTGCAATCCATCGCGTGCTCTTGTCACTGCTAGTAGTGGTAGTCGTGTTGGCCAGATTGTCTGTCTCATCATCATCATCGTAAAGTTCGATTTCCGTGATGCCAGCATTGCCATTGCCAATGGACCCAAGCCCCGGCTGGGGAGTGCCATCCCACGCACCCGTGTCTGTATTTTGCATTCGCGTCTGAGCAACGATGGGCAACTGCAGCTCCCTCTCCTTGACCATGGCATCCAGCCGCTCTCCCACACCCAGCGGCTTCTCCAGACTGGCCTTGAAACCCACCGGCGGTCTAAAGTTCAAGCACACGATGAAGGCCTCCATACTGCTCGCCCTCGAGCTCCTCGGCTTAGCCACCACGACGGTTTCGAAAAAGATCTTGAGCTGCGCATACAGCACATCCACATTCCTGCCCCTGAAAATCTTGGCCACAAACTTGCCGCCCGGCTTCAGCACACAGAGCGCCAGGTTGAGCGCCGCAAAGAGCAACTGGCTCTGCACATAGATGTCCAGGTCGTGCAGGCCCGTCACGTCGGGCGCCCCATCGCTCAGCACCAAGTCCACCGGGTGCGAAGCCTGGGCCTGCCCCCGGCCCTCGTCGTGACCCTCGTCACGATCCGCGTCCAGGGCCCTCAGCAGCAGCGGCACCGTGGCAGGGTGCGTAATGTCGGCTCGCAGAGTGGTGATTCCTTGCAGCGGCGAAATGGGCTGCAGATCAACAGACACGATCTTGACCCCGTCTCTCGGGCGGGAGGCCTCGTGCTGCGAGGCAATCGTCTCGTCGAGCGAGTCGTCGGACGGGGGGAACACGGAGAGCATCCGCCTCCGGAGGCGGGCCTCTTGGTTCTGCCAGCTTTGGAGGCCGAGGGCCTGGTTCTGGATGAGGATCCGCGAGAGGACTTGCGACCAGGAGCCTGGGGCGGCGCAGAGGTCGACTACGCGGGAGACGTGGGCGAATAGATTGAACTCTGTTTGTCGGTCTGATTAGCTGGGGGGGTTTTTTTTGGTTTATTTGTAAATAACTTTTTTTTTTAACCCAAGAATCGGGAAAGAGAGGTGAAAGGAAAGAATATGTGATTCTTCGAGGACATCGTTTTCCTTGGAAGGATGCTAGCTATTCTGGGTCAGGGTTTTTTTTTTTTTTTACCTTCGTCCAGCTGGAGAAGCTTAAAGGCGCTTCGGGCCCGCCATCCTTGCTCTTTGGCAAGGCGGTAGTATGCGTCGCGCTTGTCTTTGGAGGATTTTCCCATTGCGATGGGGGGGGGTTCTGCAATTGGGGTCCTGCGGACGGGCACGTTGGCGGGAAGGTGATGTTGGTTGATGAGGGGTGATGTTTCATGAGAAGTGATGGGATGGTTTTGGATGCGATGCATTGTTGGCCGGCTTGTGATGTGCCCCGCCCCACCTTGCTTGGATTTGAACTTGACATTGGAGATGCTCGACTTGGAGGAGACTTGCGGTACACGTGTTGTTTACTACATGACAAGACGGGGCCGTTCCTCTAGGTAAGAAACATGGGGGAAAATAGGTTGACTGAGCTTGGATAAATCCTTTTGACGACGTCCCGTGTCTATGCAATGCCCAGCTCTCCCCCCACTACCTCCAACGCTTCTCCCAGCAACTTCAAAATCACATCGTCTCTTCCAACCCCCAATGCTCTTACCAACAGCGGATACAGCCGCAGTAAATGCTTCTTACTCTCTCCCTCGGCCTTCTCCAATGACGGGATGGCCTCGCCACGGCTCTCCAGCTCTATCAACTTTGTCAATGTCCAAATCAGCTCCTTGCGTTGGCTCAGAGGCTGCGGCATGTGCCCCCTCAATGGTTGGTCGGCAACATAGGCGCGAATGGTAAAGGCGCATCGGAGAATGAAAAATGGCGCCGCGGTGCTGGCGACGCGGTTGCGCAAAGCGTACGCGTTGTCGCTGACAGAGCCCTTCTCGGGTTTTCTGTATTTGGGCGAGGCCCCGAACTTGACTTCTTCGGAGGCGGGGGATTCTTCATCGTCGTCCCGGGCAGAAACAAGAGCGAACAGCTCTTCAAAAGCAACATATGCCACGGCCCTTCTCCTAGTTGGCGACGCAGATGCTGTGCGACCCGGTCTGGGTGTATACAGTGAAGAGAGTCCGAATTCATTCCCTTCCTCCGAGAACTCTCGCTCTGCAGGTGTGAAATTGTGTATCACCGAGTTCCTGAAGAGGCTTGCAGCATATGTCGTTCGCGCTTCATTGGGGATGTTTCCTGCACCCAAGGCGGGAATGATCAGTTTTCGTAACTTGTGGAATGACGATATGTCAAAGCGCTCGTCTTCCTCCAAAGCTGCGCTCGTGGGAGCGTCACGACATTGGGCGCTGAGAATGCCGTCCGCCAGGTCTACCACTGTCATCCAGATTTCTTGGACTTTCTGGCGAGAGACACCTAGAGCATTCATTTGAGGAAGAGTGCCATCTAGGATGGACAGCACAGACGTCGTTGCAAGTCGCCATGGCTGCACTGATTTCGTGACGATGGGGAAGCCGTATTTCAGGGCAATGGGTCGATGAAGAGCCGCCAAGGCTTCTGAGAATACCCCACTGTCGTAGATATCCTTCTCAGCAGCATGGCGGAGGATAACCTTTCCAAGAAATTGCATGCTGTCTTTGGACATTGCCACGTAGGTGCGTTTTGAACCGGATGTGAAGAGCTCCCGATCGTACGCCATCGTGATGAGCTCGGAGACCTGCTTGATGATGGCAGAGGGAACACCATCAACATCCGTCCTGATCATTTCTACAGCAGCCAGAACTTGGCTCTGGAGATTTGTGGTGTGCTCGATATCCTGGACAAAAGTGCCTATGGTTGCTTCTTCGACCGTCTGTCGTAGCAACGTCAACATGCGCTTAACTTTATCTGCGGTGAGATCTGCCTGAATCAGTCTGTAGACCTCTCTCAATGCTGCTACGTATTCCACCAGACAGTTCTGGTTATCTTCACTCCTGCCTTGCACGAGTTTCGAAGTTGGGATGCCTCTAGCCCACAGATCCCACGCAAATTGGACGGTGGTCTTGTTGAACACCGGTTGCTTGTCCGCTCTCGTTTGAGAGAGAACATGGCTCAAGGCATTGAATGTAGCTGTGTTGATGTCTAGTACATTGAAGTCGAGTAAAGTTGCAAAGTGTTGGAGCAATTCTCGCCATAGTCTGTCGAAAGCCGAATGAGACGTCAGAACATCAATGTGATTAGCGAGGAGTGCCGAGACACCATCGAGTATCACAACGGCAGTGCCGTGCCAATCTGCCCGATCTCTCTCGTTGAGTTCGTCGCTGCCGGATGTAGCAGCTCGTAGCTCTCCCGCTAATGACGTAAATAGCTTGAAAATCACCGACTTGGTGCATATTGACCAAGCTTCTGGGCTGAGTCTGTCCCCGTAGGCATCGAATATTCTCAAAAGAGTCTGGATCGCCGAGTTCCGCAAGTCGAGTCTCTCATCCGAAGTCACTGCTGCAAGTCTCAGAAGCAACAGCATCCATAGCGCAGCATCAGATCCTTTCTGGGTATGATCTGCCGCCTTCTTCTCCAGCTCTGACCCGTCGGACGTCTGCACGAGTCCTGCAGTGATTGCCAATGTGTTTGCTTTCGAAGACAGGAAATCAGACAGGACCCAGAAGAATGTTATAGTCTAAAGCCATGTTAGCACAAACAGGGGTACCCCTTCGTCGTACTCCTACGTAGACTCACCGTGAGCGCAATGTTGAGATCGTCATCCTGAGAGCAGAATTTGTACAAGGTGTCGACTAGGATTAAGAAGCAAGAGTTGGGAAGAGATGAAAGAAAATCCGAACAGATGAGCTGCAGCGACCCGAATGATGAGCGAGTCAGCTTGGGTGATCTCGTGGAAAGCAAGCCAGCTTCCGAGTCTCTCTTCTGTTCCTGCGTAGTTTGGACTGGTGAAAATACACTGCCAATGATTTCAAACGCAATATCCCAGCCGCTGACGAGGGTTTCGCCGCATCCCTCCATTATACTCTTTAGTCCTTCAAGAATTATCCGGTGGACATCAATGTCCGTAGCGACACTGGAAACTAGTGCAGAGCGCACATTTTTATTTAGAGCTTCCAAGGCGTCTCGTAGCGATATCAACAATCGCATTTGGACTTCGCCTCTGCTTTCCTCTGATATCGATGAACTTGCCGTGGCGGCCTCTAGAGCCAGCCGGGATAGAATTTCCGCTGCCCTCACCCTTACAGCAGATTCGAGGACCGGGGAATCCAGAGTATGAATGACCTCTTCTGTGAGAATAGTCCACCCAGACGCGCTAGGAGCATCCATCAACAGCCTCTCCAAATTCACAGAAGCAATTTCGCCCAGTTTGGCGAGTGCAAACAGAAATTCTTGATTTGACGACGTGGAAGCGGGGCTCGAGAAGCTCAGCATTCGGCGATTTCCATGGCCTGACATTTTCTGTGATTCACCTGGCGATGGTGATGGTGATGTTGGGTCGCTCGCTTCCATCCTTTCTGGGGCTAGTTTCTCCAAAAGCTTACACACCGCATTGACCACTTCCACAAACGAAGCATTAGGGAAGTCGACGGTGCTCTCGATGAGCCTCTTGGCCGCGGTTTCGACAGATCTTATCTCAGTATTGAAATTAGCCATCAACGCATCGCTGTCCAGTGCTTGCTCTGCCGACCGACCAATCGACGGAGTCCGACCCGGTGTTTTCCCTGTTGAAAACAGGATAAAGTCTGCTTGTTGAAGTGTCTCGAAAACAATACCCCATGCAGGGCCTAGAGTTGGTCCCAGGGCGATGCCTAGGTTGAGAAGTGCTCGCAAGCACAAAAGATTTCGGGTATTAAGAGACCCGGCACTAACATCGAAAGATGGCTGCCGTTGCCTTTCAGCAGCAGGAGAGCCGGGGTTCAAGGTCTCGACGCTCAATAGGCCGCGGGCATTGCTCAGGAGACTGTTCGTGATGTCTGAAGGGGCGCTGGGCGTTGTCGGGCGCGGCTGCCCAGCGTTCAGACAGGCAGTGAGAAGATTGTGAGGCACAGCAGCTTTGCCAAGCGTTGTCAAGAAAGCATCCCTGGGAGTATTCAGTTGAAGTAGGCCAGACACATGTGCAAATCTTTGGAACGACCGGACCAAGCCGTGATAATACTCTGAATCCAATGCGGCGTACAAGAAAGTAGAGAACGTTGTGAGGATGGCGGGCCAACACTCATCAACGAGGGCAGCACATATTCTCACATCTTTGTGCATGGCATGGTCTAGCATGTGAAGCGGATTGACGGGCACTGGGTTCTTTTTGAACGACGTTGCTCGTTCTCGTCCACTTTGCGTCTTTCCTCCTGGCGCCGGAGAATCTCGACCTTCATGTTTGGAGGCTTTGCGGCGGTTGCGGCTCTCGGTCGGAACTGTCAGGGGCAAAATGAATTTCGCCAGGCCATCAGACAAGAATGACAGACAGGACAGAATCAGACTGTATACGTATGACTCGGGGATCGACGGCGGATCCGTCTTATCGAGTTGATCGATACAAGGAACGCGGATAGAACTCCATTGCGTGCTGATGCCTACATGAGAAGCCTCGGATCCCATAGCTCCGCCAATGATACCACTCATTCCGGCTTCTAGCATGGCATGATCCGTCGGCGTGCCCGAAGTATTCGATGCCTCCACCATGGGAATCGTGGATTGATGGCCAAGGCCTATCACTGCAGGCTTCTCCGTGCTTAGACGAACAAAGGTAGCTGCAAGAGTCTTGATAACATTTCTCCCATTTTTTTGCGCATCGTAAAGATGATAGATTTTCCGAATCAGTGCAAAGTCACCGAATACGCCTCTGAGGAGCTCCATGCAGAGGGCTCTCTTCCATAACGCGGAATCTTGGTCAAGCAGGTGGATGAGGATGTCGAGTGCATCTCCACATTCATCCGGAAGGATATCAATATGTCTTCGAAGCATCGTATAGAGAATACGAACAAGTCTCACCGTCAATGCAAAGGATGGGTTCCCTTTCAGTGCACTAACAATCAATGGCATCGCTCTAATACGAAGAACCTGAGCTTGTTCGGGATGCGTGGAGAAAACAGATGCATGGTTGGTAATCACCGATTCAATCAGTTCAAGGCCAAAGGTTTGAGGCAGGTTTGAGAATCTCAAGAACTCGGGCTGTTGGTTCTCCGTCATGAGACACAGGTCATTGAAGATCTGTCTCGTGGTCAGCACGCGCTGTCATCACCAACTGTCTAGGAGTTTCCTACTCGGTATGCATCAAGAGCAGCAGCGTGGAGCTGGATTGATCCAGTCGCTGAAGGCACCTCTCCAGCTATAGGCGAGCCCGAACCATTTTCTGAAGAAACCATGCATTAGCCTGAACACTGTTTAGTACGTAGCCAGTCCACTGAGACTCACTGTCCTCGGAAACCACCTTGTCGAATACGGAAATCACCAGCTGCTGCAGCGTTGCAGCACTTGTATTATTTACAATCGCATTCTTGCTGCTTTGCAAAATAAAGCAGATATTCAACGCCGTCACCAACAGGTCTCCCTTTAATCCAGACGAGTAGTTCTGTAAAAAAGACGGCAGAGCTTGCAATATCTTGAGCTGAACGTCCAAGCCAGCCGATGAAGCTTGCATCAACGCCTCAAGAACTTGGTCAAGCTTTGCCTCGGGCAAGGCGCGGGCAACGATCAGGCGCTGCAGACAGACGATGGCGATGCTGGTGAATTTCGCGTTCTTGGTGCCACATGCTATGATAAAGGGATTGACAAAGCTGCATTTCTGTGAAAGCACTATCATCAGGCTCGTTAGCAGAGTAGCCTGATAATGAATGGTGTTACCATCTTGGGCAGACACCAAGAGCTTCATACATTCTGGGGCAGCTTGCTCGTTCACATTGCCAAGCTGCTTGAGCTCTTCCAAAGACTTTTCAGCAGCCTACATACTATTTCGTTAGTCATCGGTTATTTCTTGTTGTAAAATGAGTCTGAAAACGTTGTGCACGCAAACGCATACCTGTCTCAAGTCATTGTGCTTCCTCCTACTCTCCTGGACGAGATTCGCCAGCTCCGTGGCTAGCAGCTGAGTCGTCATGTTGGACTGTCCAGCCCGGCCATCCACCCATACATGCGCATGAAGAGTTGTTTACCGCCCATATAGTTTTTTGCAGTGAATGAAGAAAACGGTTGCTACTTACCTTAACATGAGCTTGGCCAGGAATAATTGTTGAAGTCGTTTAGCTGAAACGCGCCAAGGACGTGGCAGGTCAAATGCCCCACCATGTCGTGCAGTTTCGAGCTAATTGATTGGACTACGTGTGATCCCATTAGCTGACTCATCTCTTAGTCTTTGCCAAGCCAAGATGCTTTAGGGCAGCATAGTTTAATGTGATAAGAAGCTATAGGAAGAATTAAAACATTTTATGCACTTTGTTCCTAATGTAGTTGCATCTTTGTTGCCTGTTAACTTATTTGTACAAACCCAAAATATTCACAAACGACTTGATCAAATGTACCTGATACGTATTTATTTATTGCTCAGTGTGAATTTGTTAGTTTCACAGGGCTCCTGATATTAGGACTCCTACTTGCATAGGGACGGGGACAGAGAATAGATAGTATGCATTGCTATTACTTATCTATTCTAAGCTATCTAAGAAGGGAAGGAAGAGGTTCCAAAAGAGAGGGCATTCTGTACACATCATATATGAAAGGTTTGTGTGGAGGTCACGTGACTAAGGGCCACGCTAGCCATCTCGCGGTCGCGATCGTGGCCGCGATCCTACATAGCTGAGGTCAGGCGGCCTAACGCAGTACCAAAGAGATTGGATGGATAATTGTCAGGGAGAGCGCCCTTAAAGCTTAGCATGTATAAGGGCAGCGCGTATTAACAGGGATAAAACGTAAGGTTAGACATTAGTAAATATAATATATTAGAAGTACCTTTGTAGACTAGTTATTACTATAGCGTACTATATACCTTTTAGGTATAAAAGTTAGGTACTATTTACACTTCTAATTAATTAAATTAAACGTTTTCTATTATTAATTTATACCCTTACCTAATAGTTATAAGCCTAGGAGGTTTCTATTGCCCTTATTATTAATTATTATTAAAGATATAAGCTCTATTAGATATTATTAATTAACGCTTACCTATATCTAGAGATAATTACCCTTTATTATACTAAATAGTTATCTTACACGCTAATTAACTAATATATTCCCCTTTATAATATCTAAAGAAACTCTAAATATAGTATTATTATTAGAGAAGGATTAAATTAAATAGTATACCTAAGTTAAGAACTATATAGAGTTCTATAGGGTTTAGTAATATATTAACCTAAATAAAGTTAAATTACTTAAAGAACCTATAATACCTATATACTTATAAAGGGGTCTAAGACTAAAGCTTATACTAAATAATCTTAATACTCTTAAAGATTAAAAGCTTACTTATAAAGATATAAAGTGTCATGGTCTAGCCCTAAGGGCTAATCGCGGGTGTCTGCGCCACCATGTGGGTAATGTGCCCAATCCATCTGCGCCATAGCAAAAGAATACGTATTGTACAAGTCATCATTCACTTGTACAATTAACACCTATATTACTAGGTCTAGGCAAAGCCTAGATTATCATATAGGCCCTTTCCCTAGGTAACCTCCTTTCTCTTCAGCTAGCAATACCACGTATCCCCTAGGGACCCTCTCCCTGTAAGCCTAGGAAGAACCCTGTCATGACCCTTGCATGCAGCTAATTCAAACCTATAACCTTAGGAGACTTATACAAATGTCATAGTCTAGCCCTAAGGGCTAATCACGGGTGTCTGCGCCACTATGTGGGTGATGTGCCTAATCTATCTGCGCCATAGCAAAAGAATACGTATTGTACAAGTCATTATTCACTTGTACAATTGACACCTATATTGCTAGGTCTAGGCAAAGCCTAGATCATCACATAAAGGACTAATTTAACTTTAAATATAAAGAACTTTAATTTAATCTTATAAAGTATATAACCTTATTAAAGTAAATACTAAAGATTAGGGAATATATTTATAAGACCCTTTTAAAGAATATATAAGACTCTCTTAACTTTAATACTAAGGTAAAAGAGAAAAAGTCTATTTAATATTATACTTATAGAATACTTAAGCTTCTTTATAACTAGTATAAGCTAAACACTAAAAAGATACTTATCCTTATAAAGAATTACCTTAATAATTACTTATAAGCTAAAGGTACTTATAATTAATATAAGTAAGCTATAATAATAGAGGTATTATAGAGAAATTATCTAGATCTTAAGACTTAATAAACTAAGGAAATAATACTATATAAGTTTATTATTTCTCTTTAGAGTAAATTTAAGGTATTCTAGAAAAAATAAAATAACTTACTTAATAAAGGAAAGAACTATAGCTTTCTTAAGGTAGTTAGTAAGTTTAAAAGAGATTATAAAGCTCCTTAGAGTATACTAAAGTTAGCTAATATACTTACTACTAATAGATTAAGTAATTAGAGCAAATTAAAGTAAAAGAAGTGCCCTAAATACTCTAGTTAAAACATTAAAGATATCTTAAAGCAATAGGAATCCTATAATTTATTTAAAGCTCTTTATAAGCTAGAAGCTACTCCTAAGGACTAGGATATTAGGAAGAACTCTAAAGATAATATTAAGAGATATGTTAAAGAGAATCTATAAGAGAAATTAAAGGCTATAAGCTAAAAGCTAGAGAAAAGAGAGAGAAGTAGTAATATTATTATTCCTTTGTAAAATCTAACTAATAATTTACTTATAGTAACTCTAGGTAAGAGATTAGCTAATATATCTTTATTTATATACTTATAGTAATCTTAACCTTTAAAGGAAGTTATGAATTTAACTTTAAATACTATAAATAGCTTAGAAATAAAGTAAAATATAGTTCTATATAACTCTAGGGCTAATATTTATATCTTTAATAACCCTTATTAGTTTAGATAGTTTAAATTTAATAATTCTATTATAATAGAGGTTAAGGCTAAAGGTATAATCTATATATCTTTAGGTTAAGGACTAGTTTATATATTTATTATTGATCTAGTATTATAAAAGCTAAGGATAATTATATTATAAAGTGCTTTACTAATCCTAGAATTCTATATAAACCTAGTATTAGTAAAGATCCTTATAAATATAGGGATTTTCTAGAATTAAAAGAAAGGCTTTCTATTTTAAGGAAGGTAGCCTATAGTAAAGGTTTATAATATTAATAAACTTTATATACTATTAAGGCTATTAGATAATCTAAAAAAAGCTTATACTATAATAAGCAAATTACTAAAGCTACCTATAAAAGGAAATACAGAGCTTTAGCATTAATAAAGCAGTTATCTAGGTAAAAAGGCCTTTATAAAGCTTATAAATACTACTCTTAGCGTTAAATTAATAGGACCTAAGCTTATAGAGTATAAGATATATACTATAGGTAAGGCTAGGCACTAGAGATTATAGGTTATACCTAAAGGGCTTCCTTAAGGACTAGGTTATAGGTTATTAGTTAATCTAGATTACTATAACTCTCCTTATTAGAATAGTAATAGGTATTAGTGTATATTTATATGCCTTATAACCTTAATATAGTTCTTTTACATATTTAAGACTAAAGATAGGATTTATAAAAGTTTTTATATAATAATAAGCTTCTTAAGCATATAATTTACTATTAGACTACTGTCACGGCTTGTACCGCAGGGTCTGATATAAACAAAGTGATGGCTAAGATTCGCAGTTACTACTAGAAAGATGCTAGCTAGGGCCTAGTATATAAAGGTTTTAATCTCTAACCTACTATATATAATATACGTAGTCCTTAATAAATACCCTGCTTACTAAACACATAGCTATCTTATAGCTAGCTAGCCTCTTTATTATTAGAGTGGCCTAAAGGTTCTCTAAAGATTCACTATTATAAACATCCTATCTCTAACCTCTACGCTCCTAATATAATACCCCCCTAATATATAATTAACCTTAATTATAAAAAGAGTTACTTACTTAGGGCATAGACACTATAATAGAGCTTATAAAGAAAAATAAGATAAGGAACCTTATATCTAGATATATAAGTAAAAAGAAAAGAATAATACTACTAATTATAAATAACCCCCCCCTATTATAGGTAGTAATATCTAAATAGCAGCCTATATATAGCTATAATATAGTAAAATAAATTCTATTACCTATAATATAGCTAGACTAAAAAAAATAGATAACCTATATGAATTTTTATAATTAGTTTAAATAAACAAGGTATTTAATACTATAGTTCTAAATAGTCTAACTAGAGGGCTTATATTATAGTTACTATAAGTTTATAGCTATTAGGTATATGTGTAAGTAGTAAAGCTAATAGTTATTATTATAATTTATAGATTACTTATATATAGTGTGTTAAATTACTTAAGGGGTCTAGGGTTAATATAAAAGAGACTAATTTTTCCCCCTTTTATACACTTCCTTTCTCTTATAATATCCCTTAACCTTATAAGTTACCCCTACTAGCTAAGTAGTAGCTCTCTTACTACTATTATATAGTAGTTACTAACCTTCTTTAGTCTTGAATTATTATTATTACCTACTATTATTTATCTTTATCCTTTATTTTTATTTAGATTATTAGTTTATTCCCTTTTAAATATAATTTCTTTATTTAGTCTATTATAGCTAACTTATAGCTAGTTAACTATATCTAATACTTATATTAGGACTTTACCTCCTCTAGTAGCTCTAGAAGGTTAAGCTACTAGAAAGTCTTCTAAGAAATCTATTACTAAGTCTCCTTAAAAGCGCTTAGCTTCTAAAATCTTAATATAAGTTTACTATATCCTTATAGTATATTTATTACTAACTTACTACTAGTAAAATAATAGGAAAGAAAATTCTATATATATACTACTCTTAGTAAGTAGTAATATAGAATATCCTACTAAAAAACAGTAGTTATAATATTCCTAAATATCTTATTAATAAAAAGACCTTCCTTATAAAATATAATAAATTTATAAGTATAACTTCTTTACTTACTTACTACTTTTATATTACTAATATCTAATAGGCTACTTAATAAAATATACTTATTGCTTTTATAATAATAAAAACTATATTATAGTATATCTCTCTTATCTAGAAACTACTTACTTATTACTAATATACTACTAGTGCCTAGCTTAAATTATATAGCTTTATAATATGCTATTTAAACTTATTAAAGCTACTCCTAAAGGTAGCTATTACTATTAGGATAAAGTAAGTATAATTTTACTACCTAAATACTAGATTACTACTAACTTACTACTAGTCTATTATAAAAGTAAAAGAAAAAACTATAGAATACTATCCTATCTTATAAAAATTCTAATAAGTATAAATATATCTATTATACCTAAGTAACTACTAATATTACTTATAAAGTAAAATATAATAAATATACTATAATAGCACTACTAAGTAATACTATAAACCTTAAGATATAGATTAATATTTTAAACTCTCTTTACTTTATAGCCTAGAAAATCCTAATAGTAAGCTTTCTTAATATATATAGCTAATACTTAACTAACTTACTAGTAGTTTATACCTAATACTACTAATTTACTTACTTATATTAGTCCTATTAAGCTCCCTAGTAAACTTTAGGTTTATATATATAAAGAGAGGGATTCTAATAATAAAGATACTTCTAAGACTACTACCCCCTTAGCTACTATAGCTATTACTACTACTAAGGAAATAGTAGTTACTATAGCTAACTCTATTATAGAGGAGTAAGTACTTAGTAGCTATATAATAGATTATTTAAGTAATTTAACTTTATTTTCTAACTTCTTACCGCATTAACTTACGAACCGTGATTTTACAATAACCTTGCATTAACTTGCGAATTATAATTATTTCGTAATAACCTTATATTAACTTGCGAATTGTAATTATCTTATAATAACCTCGCTGTTTAACTATTACTTATAATTATTAAAGATATCTCTTATCACGAAATCCCTCTTTAGTACCTATGAATTTTCTAATATCTTATAACTTTTTACTTAACTAGATATTTACATTATCTCCTGTTATAGTAATGTGAAATAATTCTCTTAACTTTAAACTCCTATTTATTATCCTTAAGGTTATCTTATAATAGGGATATATTTTCTACATTAGTTAAGTCCCCTTTAAAAGGCTTAAGACTAGTAATATTAAATATATTATATAAATAAGTCCTAGGTAGTAACCTTAATTAATACACTAATTTATAACTCCTAATTACCTTTTTAATCTTATAAGGGCCTAGGTACTTTATAGCTAGCTTTTTACTAGGTTATCTTAAGTTAATATTCTTTATTAATAATAAAATATAATTACTAACTTTAAACCTTATTAGAGTTCTTTTCTAATTATAATATTTCTTATACTAAGTTTATAAGTTACTTAAAAGCTATTTAATTATAGTGTGATTTTCTCTTAGTACTAAGACTTTACTTTTAGCTTAATTATTTACTAAAGGGATATTTATAACTACTTATTATAGACCTCTAGGATTATAACCTTATAATACCTCTACTAGTGTATAGCTATATGTTATATAATTACTTATATTATACGTAAATTACGCTAATAATAGGTTATCTGCCTAATTAGTCTGTTTAGTATAAGTAAAAGCCCTTAAATAATACTCTAAAACCTAGTTTAAACGTTTTATCTAGCTATTTATTTAGGGATAAAAAGCGATGCTTAATAGCTACTTAGTTATAAGAAGGTAATAGAAAGTTATCTAGAAACCACTAGTAAATATAAAACCTTAGTTTATTATAATACCTTTTAAAGCTTTATAGTCTCTAAAAATATATTCTAAGAACATAGTTACTAGCCTATTACTAGTTAGTTATATTAAAATAGGAATATAAATACTATATTTTATAAAACAGTTAATAATAACTAAAATTATAACTAAAATTATATTATAAGTCTAGTTTAAGTCTTTTACTAGTAAAAGCCTAGTAATAAAATCTATTAATAATTCTTAAAAAGGGTAATTAGGCAATAGTAGTGTAGCTAGCTTGCTATATAGTTTATAATACCTTAGTTTTAAAATCTAATAACTTATATAAGTGCTAATATATACCTTTATATCTTTCTTTATTATTAGCTAATAATATTAGTTTATAATTTAATAAAGAGTCTTACTTACTCCTTAATGCCTAGTAGTAAGGTTATTATAGGTTAGTAGTAAAATTTCTTTTCTTATTCTCTAAGGGATTAAAATATAATTCTTAAATATTAATAGCTTAAAGGGTCCTATAGACTATATTTATAACACTACTAAATTGCTACTTTTAAGTAACTTCTTTTAACCTATAGTAAAGTTATTACCTTACTATACTTTATATAATAAGACTTAAATTAGGGCTTCTAATTCTAAGCTCCTTTCTAGAAAGCTAGAGTTAAACTTAAAAGAGGTTCTCTAGATAAATTAAATCCTAGCTATAATATCTTTATAAGTAATTAGTTTACTAAATACCTTTAGTCTTATAGGGAAATAGATAAGTAATGTTTTTAAGGGGCGCCCTTATTACTTACTAGTAACTACCTATACTAGTTTACCCCTTTTAGTAATAGCTAGTTTAATAGGAAAATTAAAATAGCTAAGTAATAAATAAAATATAAACTAGGTACTAGTAGTACTACTATAGCTACCTTATTACTTACTAAAAAAAGTATTAAATAACCTTACTAATATACCTCTTCTAAGTATATCTAGATTATTAGGCTCCTTAAAAATATAGTTAAGTTATAATTTTTTAAACCCCTAGATATTAATAGTATTATTATAGTGTCTTTATAACTAACTATTAGTTATACTAAATAATGTTTTTATAGAACCTATAGCGCTAGTAGTGTTACTATAGTGTTCCTATTACTTAGTATCTATAAATTTAAATAAAAAGGTAAGGAGCTATATAGTTACTACTTTTGCTTTCCTTATCTTACTTATAAAATCTAGTTTTTTTAATAAGAGATTAGTAGGATTTAATTTCCCTATATAATATATAATCTTAAAGTTAAAAGAATAAAGCTTATTAAGTATAGTTACCTACCTACTAGTAAGCTTAGGCTTTATAGCTAGGTACTTATAGTTTAAATAGTCTATAATAACCTTAATTATATAAGCTAAATAGGCAAGATAGTGTCTTTAGGCCTAAAAAGCCTCTTAAATAGCTAATAATTTGCTATTAGGTATTATATAGCGTAATTTAGTATTAGTTATTTTCCTTAATATAAACATAACTAGGTGCTAGTAACCTAGCACTAATATTATAAATATAGCCCTAATTACATATCTAGATATATTTATCTTCACTCTAAGATATATAAGTAAGTTAAAATACACTAAAATTAGCGCTTCCTAAAATCTTTACTAAAGTTCTCTAAACACTACTAACTTCTAGGGTTCTAGGTTAAATATTACTAGTTACTTCCCTTTAAGGCAATTTATTAATAGAATAATAACTTTACTATATTATTTAATAAAATAGCAGTAAAATCTAGTAAAACTAAGAAATAACTAAATATTAAATACGCTATATAGTATTAGCTATATTATAATTGCTTTAACCCTTGCTAGATCTATTATAATACCTCTTAGTAATATCTTAAAGCCTAAGAATTTAACCTCTATAACTAAAAATTAACACTTTATAAGGTTAATAAAAAGGGTTATATCTCTAAGCTTATATAGGATTTATTTAATATAATCTATATGCTTCTTAACCACGCTACTATATATTAGCGTGTTATCTAGGTAAATAATATAGGTCTTATTAATAAGACCTTTAAGTGTATTATTAATATACCCCTAAAAAGTCACTAGTGCGTTAACTAGTCTAAATAGTATAATAAGATATTTAAAGTAGCTATAGTAATAATAGAAAGCTATCTTTTACTTATTACCTAAGTAAATATGTAGCTAGTAGTATATATCTTTAAGATTAAGGACTGTAAAAATAGCTATACTTACTAATTAATTAAGAATTTTAGTAATAAGAGGTAAGGGGGCCTTATCCTTAATTATAATCTATGTAAAGCCTTAATTTTCCTCCTTTCTTTAGAATAAATAAAATTAGAGCTTTAGCTAGGCTAATTAATCTTCTAATTTACCCTTTACGCTATACACTTATAAGGTACTCTCTAAGAACTTATAGCTCTCTCTTAGCTAAATTATATATAAGCCCCTAAGGTAATGTTTTCCCTTCTTCTAATTTAATTATATAAGTATAACCTTCTAGTTTAGGAAGCTTACCTACTAGCTCTTGAGAAAAAATATCTATAAACTCCTTATATTTATTTAGAATTATTAGTATAGGATGCTTAGTACTCTTACCCTAATTTAATATAGCTTCTTTATTACTTATATTTCCTAAAATTAGTATAATTATAATACCTTACTTTTTTTACTATAAGTAAGTGTATTCTAGTAATATTATAGTGTCTTTACTGTTTATTTATCCTTCTATTACTACTAAGTTCTCTAATTAACCTTTATCCCTTTCTTTTAGAACTATTAGCTTAGTCTTTATTACTTTAAATAATAATATAATTACTACTAGTTTTTTCTCCCTATATATTTACTACTTTTATTAATTTTTATAAAATTCCTTAATATAAAATTACTTTTTAGCTTATACTCTTTAGTATCTAGTCTAATTATATTACACTTTCCTAATCCTTTTTTATTAATAATTTAGAATAAATTATTAAAAACTATATACTTATATTAAATAGCACTTATATAGCTAGCTACTAGTTATCTTATTATAGAGATACCTATATTCTTATTTTATTATCTATAGGGTATTCTATAGTAAGATTATATTCCTAGGTTTATACTAATTAAACTAGTATTATATTAGGAGATATAGCTTTATTACTACTCTTATTATATTTCTTAGTTATATACTTATTACTTTTATAGGTAAAATAGTCTAGTGCCTAATAAGTTAGTATAATATATCTAGGCTTTCTATATTTAAAGTATACTAGGGATAGTTTTTTCCCTTAATCCTTACTTTATTACTATACCTTATCTATAAGTAATATAGAGTATTACCTTTTCTTTTTATAGTCTTAACTTTTTTTATTACTTTAGCCTAAATTTATTATAACCTTTGCTTTCTTACCCTAGCCTTATAACTAGCTTTATAATATTAGAAACTCTTAGCTAATTATTTACTTCCTTATAGTATTATTTAAGCTATTTAGAAAGATAGTAATTCTTAGGTATATAGGAATTACCTTAGGTAATTTAGCTTTTACCTTAGTCTAAGCTCTTATAAAGGCTTAAAATAATTAGTTATTTCTTTACCTAAGATTTAGTAGTGTTCTTATTATTTCTAAGCACCTTATATTCTTATCTATTATTCTAGTCTTTAGCTAATTAAGAAAACCTATTTATATAAGTAATGTGTAATTTACATACTTATTTATAGCTATATAACATATCTATTATTACTTTGTATTATTAGCTAGGCAGCTACCTATATACGCTACCTTAGTTATATTATCCCTAAAGGTATAATAGTCTAATTTAAATAACATATTTAAATCTACTAGGAAATTCTAGAGATTCTTATATATATCCCCTTTATATATAGGTATTTTTATCTATATTTTAATAAGATTACTTTACTATATAATTACTACTAAGTTACTATAGACTACTAGTAAGACTATAGTTAAAGTTTAAGAGGTAACTATAAGTCCCTAAGGAGGTCTAGCTAATAATAGATTTGCCTTAATCTCCTTAATTTATGCCTTAATTTATAGAATCTCCTATTTTCTTTATATACATAGTAGCTTAGCTTATATAACCTTATAGTATCTCTATAATACTCTATTATTATTATCTATATTACTTATACCTTTATCTAGATTAGGGGCTAGTGGTATTTCTTATACCTTATTATTATCTATTATTTTAGACTATAGGGGTTCTTTACCCTATAACTAATTATCCGTACCTTTATTATTATAAGGTACTAGCGTGTTTTATATAGACCTTTATAGCATTAGCTATATAATAATCTAGCTAATAGTTTATTTCCCTTAAAGGTTTAGAGATTAATTTATTATAGCTTATACTATAGAGTCTAATATAAATAAAGTAATAGCTAAGATTTATAGTTACCACTAGAAAGATACTAGCTAGGGCCTAGTATATAAAAGTTTTAATCTCTAACCTACTATATATAATATATGTAGTCCTTAATAAATACCCCGCTTAATAAACACATAGCTATCTTATAGCTAGCTAGCCTCTTTATTATTAGAGCGGCCTAAAGGTTCTCCGAAGATTCACTATTATAAACATCCTGTCTCCGACCTCTGCGCTCCTAATAACTACGCTTTTTATATAATAATATTAAAAAGGCTTTATTTACAGACACTATAAGGGATAAGATAGCCTTTACTAGCATTATAGTCTATAATTTAGCTCCCTTAATACCTAGTTAAAATAGTAAGGTAAAGTAATCTAGGGGGGTAATTAAGTAAAAGGCTTATATATTAAGTCTTAAGGCTTAGCTTCTATTAGAACTTAATAATAAGGTCTTTAATATAGTAGTTTATTTACTAAATAAAATACCTTTTAAATATTATAGGAAGTAAGTTATACCTTATAAACTTTAGTAAAACTAGGCATAGAAAACCATACTTACCTATTTATAGATATTAGAGGTTTAAAAGCCCTTAATTACCTATTTACACGCTTATAGATATAAGGCATTTCTAATAATAATAAAGGCTCTAGAGCACATTAAATTAAATAACTTAATCCCTTAGTTAGAGTAGAAAGCTTATATTAGTTACCTTATTAGTTATAGAGGTAAATCCTAGTATATTATCTAGGTGCCTATGTTATATAATTATAAGGTTATTATATTAGTATATATTTAGTTTAATAAGAACTCCTTCTTTAAACTAGAAGAAAAGCTAGAATTAGCTTAAAAGGAGAAGATATTAATAATTATATTACTTAAAGAGCTTAAGGCTAAAGATATTAATAAAGAGATTAGCTAAGACCTTATTAGAATAGAGCTAGAAGAGGATAATTACGTTTCTTAGCTATTAGCTATAGGCTAGGAAAATAAGTAATTTAAAGTAAAAACACCTCCTTATATAATAGGGGATAAAAAGGACCTTTCTAGTGCACTTTTAACCCCTCCTAACTTCTCTTAGAAGGCGCTAGTTACTATAGAGAACTTAGAGCTTTAAGTACAAGGTAGTAATACGCTATTTTATAAGATTAATAAATTTATAAATAAAGTAATAGCTAAATATATAAAGACTACTATAGAGACTAGTAAATTTACTACTAAAGGTAGTAAAGCTATAGAGAATTATAGTCCCTATAATAATAGTATTAATCTAAATAATATTATAACTAGAAAACACTAAAGAAAGGAAATAAGGAAAGCTAGGTAAGTATAGTTTTCTTTTGCTTTTTAATAGTATTTTAAGGAACTTAATATAGTTTATATATTAAAGATATACCCTTAGAACCTACCTATTATTATTAGGTAATAGCTTTAGCGTATTATAACCACTAGAAGGAAGTAATTATAAAGGAGCTTTTAAAGCTTTTATCTTTAAACTACTAGGAGAATATACTAGATAAATTATTTCATCTAAAGCATTATAAGGAGATTATTAACCTTAGATAGGTTTTTAAGTATAAAACTAATAAAAAAGGCATAGTTATAGAGTTTAAAGCTTAAATAGTTCTATAAGGTAACTAGTAACTAAAGGATAACCTTAATAACTACACTATAATGCTTACTTCTTAATCTCTATATATACTACTTACTATTTACTATACTAATAATCTTAATACCTATTAATATAATATTTAGAATGCCTTCTTATATATAGAACTTAAAGAACCTATCTTCTATAAGCCCCTAGAGGGTATAAATATAAGAGGTTATCTCTAGAAAATAATAAGAGTGTTATATAGGCTATGTAAAGCTCCTTAATAATAGTTCCTATATCTAATGTAATTCCTATTAAATCTAGGCTTTATCTAAGGAAAGGAAGACCTATATATCTTTATAAAAGGTAGATTTATCCTATTTTTCTATATAGATAATATTATAGTGCTATCTCTAAATAGATTTAAAGTAAAATTTAAAGAGCTATATAAGTAGTTAATAAATAGTCTAGATATTAAAGACTAAGGCAATTTAAAGTGGTTCCTAGGCATTAAAATTATTAGGAATTATAATACTAAAGAGATATAGTTATTATAGGAATTATATATTTAAAAGTTTACTTAGAAGTTTATCCCTAATATTATTAATAATAATTTAAAGAGCTTAATTATAATACCTCTAATAATAGCTATAATTATTTTAAATAATAGTAAGGCTACTAATAAAGAGATTAATTACTATAGAGTAGTTATTAGCTCTTTAGTCTATCTTTACATTATTAGAAGACTAGATATAGCCTTTATAGCTTTAAAGCTTACCTTTTATATAATAAACCTATTAATAAAGTATATTAAGCTTACAAAGGCTACTCTAATATATACATAAAACATAAGGAAGCTATATATTTAATACTTAGAAGTTAACGTAAGGCTATGTCTTTATTATATATAGAGCTATAATTAATTAGAAATCTAGAAGGTAGTATTATATAATAACTTTAAGCATAGAAGCAAAGATTTTCGCGTTAAATTATAGAGTAAAAGAGCGTATATCTCTAGGGAGACTACTTTATAATATTAGCATATAGGTCTCTCTGTTAAGAACTAGCCTTATAGCTTTTGCTTATAAGCGTTTAAAGTAAGAATATTATTCTTATAGAAGAAGAGAGGAACTACACTAGTAATTACACAGCACCTAGAATTATAGTAACTTATACGTAGCCTATGCGTAGTCTATATGTAGCCCTAACCTAGCTATATATAGTCCGCGTACTTTCTAGAGCTAGACTTAACCTAAGCTTATAGCTTAAGTCTATAATATACCCCCTTACTTACCTCTTCCTTCTCCCTTTTAGTTAAAAGTAAGTAAGCAATAAGATTATAATTCCCTTATATATAAGAACTAACTTTAGTATAAGTAAAGACTATATCTTATTAAGTAAGGTACTATTTAGTATAGGTAAAGACTATACCCTATTAAGTAGTGTGCGCTATAAGGCTATAGGTTTTTTATATAGGCTATAAAATTTTTTAGCATAGGTTTACCTTACTTTAACCTTCTTTATTATATAAGTAAATTCACTTTATTTTAACCTTACCTCCTAAAAACACTAGCTTACCCTATTTTTATACTTACTACTAGCTATCTCTATACCTTACTTACTCCCTTAACTTTATAGCTATTTTATAATTTTACCTTTACCTATAAAATTCTAACTTTACCTTAAGTAATACTCTTATTACTAACTAGCTATTATATAATTATATAATATATCTCCCCTATTTATCCCTAGCTTACCTTTTAAATATAAATAATATATACTTTAACTATAGCTAGACCCTATGCCTTTAGAAATATAAATATTCCTATTACTCCCTAAGAAACTTATATCCCTTATCCTTATTATTATTATAATACCTTCCTTTTATATTTTTTTATCTCCTTTTCTTAACCCTAATACCCTTAATAAACCTCCTTTCTATATTTTATTTATACCTAATTATTACTAATATTATTATAGTTACTAGCTAAGCTATTACTAGCATGCCCCCGCCCCCCCCCTCCTCCTAGCCTAGGTAAAAGTATATATTTAGGTAAATATATCCTTAAAGGTAACTCTAATAATAAGGCACTTTCTAATAGTAAAGAGTATAAGTTTCCCTATAGCTTATATATAAATAACCTCTATACTAAAGGAGAGTATACTTATACCCTAAGGCTAAACTAGGCTTATAGCTTATATAGTATTACCTATTACTTATATATCTAGGAGATATACCTATATAATACTAACCTAAAACTCTATTATACTTTTAAATATCTTAAAACTCTCTTAGCTACTAATAAGGCTATTAAAACCCTAGCTATAAAGTAAACTATATTTATTAAGGGATAATATACTATTTTAATATAAAAAATTATTTATTACTATAAGTATTTTAATAGTATACTTACTATAGCTTATATTAATCCTACTAAGGCTAAACCTCTAGTATTCTCCCCTATAAGTACTACCTATACCTAAGGTGCCTCTAAGGTATAATAACTTATACTTACCTAGTATATACTTACTTACTAAGGCTATAATAACCTAGTAGCTAAATTCTTTTATAAAATAAGGACTATAAATAATAACTTAACTTAGTCTCTTTTTATATAGGAGGTAAGTAATACCTAGGTATAGTAAATATTATCTAAGACTTATACCCTAGCTAAAACTATAGTAAAGTTAGCTTATACTCTTACTAAGAAATACTATTAGTATAAAAATACCTATAATAACCCTCTCTCTTTTTAATTACTTTTTACTATAGTAGAAATTTAGCGCTAAAGTATATATATACTAGAGTAAAACTAAGTACCTTAATTTTTTATAGCTAAATTAAAATATACTCTTTTAGGACTATTATTTATTTATATATTACCCTATTATAATTTAAATTAGTTAAGTGCCTCTATATCTTATATACTTTCTAATAGTTCCTAAGTTAGCTAAATATACCCTTTTTACTTAACTTAGATATTCTAGTTTAATCCTTAACTTAGTGTGTTTTTAGCTATAAGAATTTCCTTTACCTAATACTCTAAGAGATTATTATTAGTATTTATTATAATAAGTTCTAGTAATAGCTATTTATTAGCTAGTTTCTAGCTTAGTAATAGGTTATTTACTATATACTACACTAAATTAATATAAAAGATAGGATATAGTCCCCTTAGAATATTTAGTTTAATAGTTAAAGGTATAGGGACCTTAAGTACCTTATACTTAGCTATAACCTAGTCTAACTTCTTATAAGGTTAGTTTATTTTAATATTATATAGACTAAGCTATATGGGACTATGTCCCTAACCTAGAACTGCTTTACTAGCCTATAGCTACTATTTATTTTCTCTTATTACTATTACTAAATAAAAGCTATTATAGCCTATATTAAATCTATACTATCCTTTAGGTACTATAAGAAATCCTAAGCCCTTTCCTTTACTAATATTATAAATAGTCCTATAGTAAATAACTCCTAAATTATAGGTATATTAAACCTATATAAGGCTATATTTACGCTTACTCTAGTTACTAAGAAGTCCTTATTATTTAATACTGGTTAATAGGCTAGTAAGTGGTCTAGCTATTTAAACTAGGAGAAAGATAGTATTATATATAAAACTACTTATATGTCATGGCTTGTACCGCAGGGTCTGATATAAACGAAGTGAAGGCTAAGATTCGCAGTTGCCACTAGAAAGATACTAGCTAGGGCCTAGTGTATAAAGGTTTTAATCTCTAACTTACTATATATAACATACGCTATCCTTAATAAATACCTTACTTAATAAACACATAGCTATCTTATAGCTAGCTAGCCTCTTTATTATTAAAGCGGCCTAAAGTTTCTCTAAAGATTTACTATTAAAAATATACTATCTTGATTCTCTACGCTCCTAATATAATACCCCCCTAATATATAATTAACCTTAATTATAAAAAGAGCTACTTACTTAGGGCATGGATACTATAATAAAGCTTATAAAGAAAATAAGATAAGGAACCTTATATCTAGATATATAGGTAAAAAAATAATAATAATAATACTACTAATTATAAATAACCCCCCCTATTATAGGTAGTAATATCTAAATAGTAGCCTATATATAGCTAGACTAAAAAAAATAGATAACTTATATTAATTTTTGTAATTAGTTTAAATAAATAGGGTACCTAATACTATAGTTTTTATTGAAATG
>JFGW01000240.1:0-44793 GCA_000729825.1 Epichloe sp. AL9924 | reverse complement strand
CCATCTGCACCTAGGATTACAAAGCCTTATGTATTTTTAACACCCCCCCTGGAATTGCACATCCAGGTGCCCTATAGAAGTCTTAGGCTTATACTAGCAATTGAATTTTTTTAGTTATTTCGGCAGGGTTCGAACTCGTAACCTTGCCTCGCAGAGCAGTGCTCCACTGTGGTAGGCGAAACGCTGCAGTGGGCCTAACCACTGCGCTACCGGGCTCATAACCTGTTGAATTCAAAAGAGTGGACCGATCCATCTGCACCTAGGATTACAAAGCCTTATGTATTTTTAACAACATCCCCTTAGAATAATATCTAAATCTTTTTCTAAATAATATCCTATTAGCTAGGGTTAGCATAGTATAAGTAATCTTTAATAGCTTAGACCTATAATTTAATATTATAAAAAATAGTCTGCTTCCTATTATATATAATAAGGTCTTTATTAGCCTCCTCTAGTTTATTATAAGGCTTAAAGTGTCTAATATCTATGATTTTCTATATTAAATTCGCATTCTATTCTATGTTTTCTATCTATTAGCTATACTAATCCTAATTAAGCGCTAGATCTACCCTTCTCTAGGTTCCTAGATTAGCATACTATTCTTAATCTAGGGGAAATAGGGTTTACTGCTATATCTAGTGTAGGTTAGCCTATTACTATACAAATCCCTACTAATCCTACGGTTACTAGTATTGCGGTTACCAGTATTGCAAATACATTAGTTATGCTAATAGTCCTGCTCTAGCTTCTAAATAGCCATTATACTAACCCTAGTCATTTAGTAAATATAATATTCCCTAGGTAGTATTTCGCGCTAATAGTGTTAATCCTACTAAGGCACTTATACTTTATAAGCTTCTAATTTTAGTTATTAGTCTTATTACTAGCTAGTCTATTCCTAACACTATTTAGTCTATTATAGCCTACTATATAATTTGCTACTATTCTAATACTTCCTAAAGGATTCTTATAGTATTAAATTCACTTACTATAGTGTGAATTTCCCCTAGATCTAGTTAATCTAGTAGGTTCCTTAAGGGTCTTAGCTATAGGTCTTCTAGATATAACTCTATTATCTAGTTAGGGGGTTTAATATACTAAGTAGTAGTATTATCTTTAGGATAGTAAGTAATCCCCTTTTCTTTATTATTTTTATCCTTCTCTATACTTCTCTTAGTTTCAGTAGTAGTAGTGCTATAAGCTAGGCTATTAGTGCCTTTAAATAGCCTCTTTAATGCCTTACTACCTTCTAATCTATTAGATTTATTAAGGTATCCTTAAGATTTAGCTTTTAGAATATAGGATCTAACTTACTTCTAAATAAGATACACTATTTATACATCTATTAGGTTCTAGTAAATAGGTAGTTCTTACTATATTAGATGCTTATATCTTATTACCACTCTATTATTAAATTTATATCTTATAAGCTTATTTAAATCTTCTTATTTACTAATTTTAATAAGTTTTTGTTTTTAATACTTAAATCCTAGATTTTATTTATTAAAAGTATAAAACTAGTAAATAAGGTATAGTTTATTTTTAGTAACTAGGAAGTTACGCTAAAACTCTACAAATTAACATTATAAATAGTTAGTTTTAGATATAAGGTTTTGTTTCTAGGTTTCTAAAAAGGCATAATAAAAGAATCTCTAATTACTACTACTTATTATATACTAGTTTAGTATAATAGGGGGCAAATCTATTAGAGAGGCTAACGGATTTGTAATTATAAAGTTATACTAAGTTCACTTACGTAAGCTACTATTAGGGGTATAGTAAGATATTAGAAGTAAGTTAATTCTGTTCTAGCAAAGTCCGAATCTAGCCTTATATTAGCCACCCTTGCGTTCCGCCACGTAACAGATAGCTTAGATAGATATTTAATAAATAACACTAGATATACCTATAGCATAGGAAATAAGTAAAATATTACTAGTAGTATTAGGAAAAAAGATAATAAGGATATTAAGATAGATATTACCTATTATATATATATTAATTACTAAGGTAACTAAGCTATAAATTAAGGAGAATAAATTTACTAGATTACTAGATTAAAGGAATAAATTTAAATATTAAGATATAGAGTTAGAATATAGTATATAGTAAGGTAAGAAGTAAGGATTTAGACTAAGTATAAGATTAGAAGGAATAAGGAAATAAAGGAATTTAATATTTTACTAAAAGGAAATAATAAAATATAAAAAAGATTAAGTGCTTAATATTAGATAGAAAGAATATATTATTTAATATAATAATTTATAAGTATAAGAGAGGGATTATAATTATAGTAAGGGATATACTAAGTTTGTTTTTTCCTTTATATAAATTTAATAGAAGTTTTTTTAATAAGCTTAGCTAAATAGAGGCTAAATCTAGTTATAGTTTAAGTAATAATAACTAGAATAGTTATCTTTTTAGTGTGCCTAGCACTTATTATATAGTAGAATATAAGGGTAGCTAATATAAGGCTAGATTTAGACTTTACTAGAATAGAATTAACTTACTTCTAATATCTTACTATACCCTTAAAAGTAGCTTATATAAGTGAACTTAGTATAACTTTATAATTACGAATTCGTTAGCCCCTCTAACGGATTCGCCCCCTATCGTGCTAAACCAGCGCGTAACAACTAGGGCTACTAAGGTTTACTAGGTTTATGTTTTCCTTGCCTATATATCTATCTTTTACTTATATTTTAGGGTAGGAGGCGTTGATTTTATATAACTAGTATATTATTTTATAATAGTAACTTTTTATTACTATATTCCTAGCTCCTATCCTAGGGGCAGTAAGTATTCTATTCCTTTTTACTACCTATTTACTAACCTTTTTTTAGCTAAATTATAACTAGCTTTACTATGCCTAGAAGGTAAAGGTAACTTTATATCTATAGTCTTATAACCTAGGTTTTATACCTTAGGGCATAGCTAAATATTACTTTTTCTAGGTAATAAGGGACCTAATTAGGGAGAATAAGAATAGTATAGAGTACTATATTTAAAATATTAAGGCTTTAAGCTATATAGGGGCTATAATAGAGAGGTTTCCCTTAAAACTCCTAGTTCTTTAGGTATACAAAACTACTACTTTTATAAGTATAAATAAAGATATATATATTCTTTAGTAAATATATTTGTTCTAATTAAGAGAGGGCTTCCCCTTACTCTTAGGTCCTTATCTATAGCTATATATAGTAGCTTAAGGTTATTTTATTTTTCTCTTAAGTTCTTAATTATAATAAATACCTTATAAATACTATATTAAGGGACTATAAGGGCCCTTATTACCTTAAGGGTAAGTACTATAGCCTTAGCCTAGTTAAGCTTATAGTTCTTTATAAATTTAGCACTAATAATATTAATCTTAGTATAGCTATTAAGATCCGCTATTATTTTAGTGTCTTTATACCTATAAATAATAACTAGTGTATAAATTAGCACCTTATTAGCACCTTAGTATTTAAGGTAAAGGTAAGGGTATTTACTTTTACCTTAGGAAGTTTCCCTAGCTTTCTTAGGGCTTTTTCTTTAGCTTATTATACTTTTATATAAAATACTTTATACTATTATAGTTAAAATATTATCTTTTATCCCTAATTTTACTATTATTTAAGTAAGTAACTAGGCTTTTTTCCTAGTCCTTATTCCTTTAATTCTTATAAGGTTTATAACCTTATAAGAAGTCTTACCTTTAATATTAGGAAGCCTTATATAGGCCTTTATTCCCTAGATAGTTAGGCTTTTACTTATTCTTTAGTATTACCTCTTAAAATTACTAGGTAAGTTATATAACCTTTTCTTAAGTCTTTCCTATAATTAAAGAGTATAGGTTAATATAGTCTAATAGGTTAAGGAGTAGTTTTATAAAGAATATAAGAGTATAAGACTTTTTAAAGGCTTTTTTTAGGTATTTCTCTAGTAAATCTAAGTAAATACTAAATTAAATAAGGCGATAACCCTTATATTACCTTATATTATCTAGCTATATAGCTATTTATATATTATAGTTTATAGTATCTTTAAGTAATATAAGTATTTAATCCTAGAACTTATTCTAGTTATCTTTAAGGTTATTCTTATTATTAGGGTATTATTATTTAAGATATTTATTTTATCTTACCTAATAGTTAGTATATATATAGTTAAGTATAAAAAGGATTTTCTAATAGTTATATTTATATTTTTTCTTTACCTTATTAAAGGTATAGTTTAGGTTATTAAGCTATATCTTATACTTCTAAGGGTTTATAAAATATTAAAGCTTAGTAATATTCTAGACCTTAATCTCTTAGTTACTTTAGCTTAAGGGAATACTAGATCTTTACCCCCTTTTTACCTATACTTTCTATTGAATTGTAGGGAGCTAGTTGCCGGCTAGCAACAGCTGTACAGGTGTAGCTCTACGGTCAGGGACTAATAGAACCACCACGTTAAATATTTAACGCAACGCAACGGAAGGTTATGGCAGTTATTAACTAATAGAATTTAATCTAGATAACTTTTATAATATCTTATATACTAATAGAATTGATTTTAGTGACGTTATACGGGTAATGCGGCTGTTAGATTAAGAGGCCTAGCTATCTAGCTAGATTAAAAAGATCTTCTTCCTCTTATATACCTACTAACTATATTAGTAAATCTAGGCTACTAAAAGGGTCTTAAGGGCTACTTTTGATTTTCCGCAAAATTCATTTGTATATAAAATCTAAAATATTAACTTACTACTATATAAACTAGTAACCTATATATAGTAACTTTTAGTCTAAAAAATATTCCTATATAAAAAGAAAGCCTTATCTTCTAGCTTTAATTTACTATATATAAAACTTTTATATAACCTCTAGTTAAAGAGAAAATCGCTATTAAAGATAGCTATAGGGTAACCTATGTGTAGGGTAACCTGCTTACGTTACCCTAGCTTACCTAATTACTAGTGGCGTGGTTGTGGCTACGCTTACAGCTATAATGTAATTAAATAATTTACAATTAATTAGAATTAGTTATTTATATAGTTAGTTATAACTATTAATAGCTACGATATAGCTATTAATGGTTACCTACGCGACTATTAATAGCTATAGTATAGCTATTAGGCTTGCTATACAAGCTAGTAATAAAAAGGTCCTTTGACTAGAAAGAGCTAAAAATAGGTCTTATTTTTAACACCCCCTCTACAAAAGAATTACATTAAGGGCAATTAAAAGCGTATAAGGAGACTATAGGGTAAACAATAACTTTTAGATAATAATAGATAAAAGGGAAAAAACAGGAAAAGATAAAAGACCCCCTTTTTGAATTCCTAGCTATTGTTAAATATAGCTCCCTTTTTTTTTTTTTTTAGCGTTGTTTTTGGTTCCCTGTTTAAGGGAATTAGTTGTTAGTTTTTAGTGATTATTAAGCCCTAAGAGCTTAATAAAAGCCTGATAAAGAGGTCTAGATAGAGGCTTTATTAGACTATCTGTAGGCATTGACTTTATATCTAGATATTCAATCTTAGCTAAACCCTCTAAAACCTATTGCCTAATATAGTTAAACTTTAGTAAGGTATGCTTTATATAGCTATGTAAGGCAGGGTTATAGGTAGTGGTTATAGCGCCTTAATTATTGCAATATATCTAGATAGGGGGAGAAATAGGGGTTTTTAGCTCCTTAAATAAGCCCTAAAGCCACTATAGCTCCTGGAAGGTCTCGCAGATAGCATTAGCTTTAGCTTCTAATGTTAATAGAGCTATTGTACTAGCTTTCTTTAACTTCCAGCTAATAGGTCCGCTAGCTAGCTTAAATAAATAAGCGTAGGTTAATTTAGAGGTCTGTTTATCCCCTGTAAAATCACTATTATAATAACCTATTAGGCTTTTACTAGCTTTACCTTTAGAGTCTCCCCTATAGATTATAGCAAGGAATTTAGTCCCTAATAGGTACCTAAGCAGATTTTTAGCTACTTTAGGTGCTCTATATAGGGCCTAGCTAGTGCTATAAATAGCCACTAAAGTATAAAGGCTATGTCTGGCCTTGTAAGCAATATTAGGTATATTATAGTCCCCATAATGCACTAATAAAGCTTGATTTCGCTAGCTATTAATAGCTTAGTAGTCTGCGTAGCTAAAACGCCTAGCTAAAGAGGTATGCTAATAGGCTTACTATCTAGTATATTAAATTAACTTAAAGCCTCTAAGATATACTAAGATTAGTGGATTTTTAGTATTTAATTAGGCCTATCTTATATAATTTAAACCCCTAAGAAGAATTTAGCAGGCCCCCTATCTTCTATTAGATAGACTTTATAAAGTTCCTTTTTAAGTCTTTAGATATAGGGTAAATCTAGTCTAATTAGAAGGCAGTTATCTATGTATGTAATAATAAAGGTTTTAGTGGAGGAATTATAGAATATAGCTAGGTTAGATATTAGAGGGTTAAATCCTAGGGACTTTAGCACTGCTATTAGTGCTTATTACCACTCCCTTAAGCTCTGTTTTAGGCTATATAAAGACTTCTATAATAGAATTACTTAATCTTTAAAGGGTTTATAGCTAAAACTTTTAGCTAATTTAGCTAACTTAGGATTTGCTTTAAGGAATTTAATAAATCCATCTAGAATAACCATATATATCTGTTATTAAAGCTTACTATTAAGGAAAGCTCCTATAAAATTAACCTATTTGATTTCCTAGTTATTCTAAGCCACTAGGGCTAGTAAAATCCTCTAGCTAGGGGGAATGCTTATAGCTGCAAAGGTCTCTAGATAATCTAGACCTTTGATTTATATAAATCCCTTAGCAACGAGTTAGGCCTTGTATTTTAGAGGATTATTTTCTTTATCCTTCTTAAGCTTATATACAAGCCTATTCTTTAGTACTTTTTAGCCCTTAGGTACTTAGTCCTTCCCTATAAATTTAAAAGTACTAGCCTTTAGAAGCTATTTATATTCCTTATATATAGCTTCTATCTATTTATCCCTATTAGGGCTAGATATAGCTTGCTTCCAGGTCTTAGGTTTAGGGCTATTAGGGTTGTTTTCCTTTAGCTTCTCCTATACCTTAAAGCAGATTTCTTTTATAAAATCTAGAGAAGAAGGGGAACTAATATTAACATCTATAGGGTTAATATTAGGGTTAAAGTTAGTAATTTTATTAAAATCCAGGTCTGGAGTTAAAATCTGATTTCCTGGTTAAGTTATAGGCAGCGCCTGTATAGGAGCCTCTGGAATTGGTTCCTTAGGGGGTTATATAGGCCCTATAGGGTGTTTTTCTTAACCTATAGGGGGTTCTCCTATGTTATCTATAGGGTAATCCTTTAAACCTTAATTTAGATCTTAATTTTCTAAATTATTTTCCCCCTCTAAAGGGTTATCCCCTATAGAAAGCCTAGGTAATCCTTTAGAGATAGGACCTATAGGTTCTATAATCTTAATAAAGCTAGTCTTTATAACTAGCCTTTTAGAGGGGATATACACTAGGTAGGTGTTAGAACCTAGTGTAGCTAAAAGTCTTCTAGGGATAGTCCTAGTAGCTAACTTCTAGGCTTTAGGTTGTTTTTCTAGGGGAATTAGAATCTCACAGTAAGATCCTATAGCTCTAATACTGCTAATATTAGTTGTATAGGGCTGATTTAGCTCCCTAGTTAACAGTTATTTAGGGCTTTTATCCTTTGTGGTATTAGTAGTTATATTAACTAGATTAACAACTGCAGGTAATATAAAATACCATAGATATAATAGTAATTTTGCCCACTGGATAGTAGCCCTTAATCGATCTAGAATAATACAAATTAAACGCTTTACTAATCTATTTTGCTCATAGATATAGGGACTAGAAGTTATAAATTTAATCCCTTTACAATTTAACTAGCTATAATAACTAGAATCGATTTCTTAGCCCCTATCGAAGTGAAGGTGCCTAGGATATTAACCTAATTAATTTTTAAGCCCTCTAAAGAAGCCCTTAATAGCCCTATAAACAGTTAGTCCTTCCTTATTAGGTAATAAGAAAACCCACTTATATCTAGTCTTTTAATTAACTAGAAATAAGCAAATTAACTGTTTATTATACAGTATAGGGCTAATTTTTAGCGTATCCCCCTCTATTTAATCTAGAGCTCTAGGGGGGTTAGGGATAGCTAATTTCCTAGGTCTTCTAACTGCCTTAGATTAATCACAAGCTATATATTTAAAATCTTTATCCTTAATTTTAGAAAAATTAGGGATTCCTTTAGTTATAAGGCTTGTTTTCTTTAGTAAAGGAAGCCCTAGGTGCCCTAATTATACATACTATAGGCTAGGTAGTTCTAGTAACTATTAATATTAAAGATCCTTAGGGCCTGAATTAGGGTCTAGGTTTAGGTCTAGATTAGGGCCCTCTCTATTAGTCCCCTGCTAGGCCCCTTAAGAACCACAGGCCTCTTAGGGAGGTATTAGGGACCTTTTTCTATTACTAAGGCCCTCTAACACCCCTAAATCTATTTCCTTAGATGTATAAGGGACCTAACCTAGGGCTATAGGCATTAGAGAAGGGACTAAATCCCCTAAATCATCCCGTACGATTTCTTTAATATTATTGTTATTTTCGTTAATTTTAGTGATTTCGTCTAAATGAGAAGCCTAATCTAGCTTTTTAGAGGGAATTTAAACCTCTATAGGGTAGCCAATCGGATAGCTATAGCCCCTAAAGCTAGCATAGGTAAAAGATCGGATATAATGAGATTCTTTGTTATAGGGCCCTTTATATAACCTAGGTGTAGTTTGGTTTTTAATGTAAAAGAAAAAACCATGTTTTTCTATATCTAGGGTAGTAATATAAGACCTATCTTTAAGATAAAGGTGGTTTTTTATAAAGCAACCGCTAGATATATAGTAAATAAGGCCACTAACTATATTAACATTAAGCTAAGGAAAATATAGAGCGTCCTTTAGCACTAAGGTCCTATATTTATTAGGTTTCTTTTAATATAAGACCTTAAAAATAGCACTACTATAGCCCTTAGGATAAATAGGACTACCACTAGTTATAATAGGGTTAGATTCCCCCTTTTTATAAGGGGTATAATCCCTAAAGACCTCCCTAGAATTAACTATATGTACAGTAGAACCTATATTATATAATAGGGCTTTTTTTATATCTTTACTATAATAATTAAAACTATTTAAGGAATTAATTTCTTGTTTTTTATTATCCGAATTACTAGAGCTAGAATTAGAGCTACTATTGCTAGCGCTCTTATAACTAGTCTTGTAATTGCTAGGTTTCTTATACGGATTAAGGGCTCTGTTAGAAAGGTTATAATTTCCTAGCATAAAAGAACTCTCTATAAGCTCTTTATTTTCCTTTTTATCTGATTTTTAACCCTTTTACTTCTTTTTCTTCTTATTAGAATTAGAAAAGCCCTTATTTTCTTTAGAGCTTTCTTTCTTTTTCTTCTAACCTTTAGGGGCCTTTTCCTTGTCTTTAGCACCCTTTTCTAGGTCTTTAGCCCTATAATTTAGGGCTTTAGATACCGTAGATAATTTATCCCTCTATTTAGCTAGAAGGTCTGCTATTAAAAATTAAAGATTTAGGGCATCTAGGGGAGCCCCTATAGCCTTATTTATACGCATGCTAAATCGTTACCTCTTAGCCTACTAAGGGAAGGTTAATTTAAGGGATTAAAGATATTAATTAACCTAATCTATAGGATTATTTAGGACCCCTAAAATTAATAATCTAGCTAGTAAATTATTAAAGACTATATTAAAGGCTTCTAAAGTCCCTTTAAAACTATAAAAATTCAGGTTATAAAATTCAGAATATAAGGACCCTCTCTGGATTTTAACGCTATGTGAATACTACTATATAAGTAAATTATAGGCTTCTTTAGGTAATTTTTGCTAAGTTATAGCGGCTTAGGGGCCTTCTATATAGCTATCCCTTAGTAACATAAGGATAATAGCTTAGTTAGCGTCCCCTAGCGCCCTAGAAATATCCGGATTATCTAGAAATTCAGGCATGCCTAAAGCTCTAAATTAGATAGCTAGGGCTTGTTTCTATTAATTAAAGTTTTTAGCTCCTTTAAGCTTAGCAGTCTCTAGGAAGCTATAAACCCTCTTATTAAATTCCTTAATAATTAAATTATTAAAGGTAGCTTATATAGAGCTAGATTTAGGGGCCTTATCTTAAATAGGCTACTAAACTTACTCCTAACTAGCAGGCTTAGTAGCTTCCACACCCTCTATACCTCTATTATTAATAGCTATAGTTAAAGCCTCTAGCTTCTGTAATAATAGATTAATAGCATCTTATTACTTAATAACCTGCTCTTTTAGCTAATTATTTAGAACCTCTTACCCACTAAGATTAGGGGCTGAAGGCCCCTAACCTTATTAATTAGTATCTATCTTCTAATTTTATAGAAGGGAAGTCTTCTATTTATACTAAAATTCCTTTTTATAGAAGGGAAGTCTTCTATTACTATACGTAAATCACACTAGAAAGAATTTTATAGTAATAGGCTAGGCTTATAACCTATTAAATTATAGGGAGCTAGTTACTAGCTAGTAATAGCTATATAGGTGTAGCTCTACGGTTAGGGACTAATAGAACCACCACGTTAAATATTTAACGTAACGTAACGGAAGGTTATAGCAGTTATTAACTAATAGAATTCAATCTAGATAACTTTTACGATATCTTATATACTAATAGAATTGATTTTAGTGACGTTATACAGGTAATGTAGCTATTAGATTAAGAGGCCTAGCTATCTAGCTAAATTAAAAAGATTTTCTTTCTCTTATATACCCACTAACTATATTAGTAAATCTAGGCTACTAAAAGGGTCTTAAGGGCTACTTTTGATTTTCCGTAAAATTCATTTGTATATAAAATCTAAAAAATTAACTTACTACTATACAAACTAGTAACCTATATACACTAACTTTTAGTCTAAAAAATATTCCTATATAAAAAGAAAGCCCTATTTTCTAGCTTTAATTTGCTATATATAAAACTTTTATATAACCTCTAGTTAAAGAGAAAATCGCTATTAAAGATAGCTATAGGGTAACCTATATATAAGGTAACCTGCTTACGTTACCCTAGCTTACCTAATTACTAGTGGCGTGGTTATAGCTACGCTTGTAGCTATAACGTAATTAAATAATTCATAATTAATTAAAATTAGTTATTTATACAGTTAGTTATAACTATTAATAGCTACAACGTGGCTATTAACAGTCACCTGCGTGACTATTAATAGCTATAGTATAGCTATTAGGCTTGCTATGTAAGCTAGTAATAAAAAGGTCCTTTGACTAGAAAGGGCTAAAAATAGGTCTTATTTTTAACACTTTCCTTTTATTTAGCTATAATAAATTAAGAAGCTTTTTTTCTTATTCTTATAGTTTTTAGAGTTATTTAAGCTAAGTAATTTACTTTATTATTACTATAGCTTTAGTACTAATAGTAAGGGGTCTAATTTTAAGTATAATCTCTATAAAATATAGTATATTCTTAGCTATAGTATTACCTTTATTTAATTAGTTCTAGTTATTATCTAATATTACTCTAGTAAATTAAGTAGTTTTTCTCTTTATATTACTCTTAGGTAACTAGTAAGAGAAGCTTTAGAATTATAAGAATAATAATAGCTAGGTAAAAGATATAAGGGCTTTAGTATATTAACTAAAGCTTACTAAGTCTAAGTATATTATATATATAAGTTACTAGTTTATAGCTAGTAGCTTATTAGTATTACGTAGACCTAGCCCTAGGGCGTGGCCTATCCGCGGGGCGCGCTAGTGGGGTGCACCCGTGTTATAAGTGGGGCCTCACAGCTAGCTAGCTATAAGATAACTATATATATATAAGGGTAGGTATTTAGTAAAGACTAAGTGTGTTATATATATTAGGTTAGAGTTTAAGATCTTTACACACTAGCCCCTAGCTAGTATCTTTCTAGTAGTAACTGCAAATCTTAGCTATTACTCTATTTACTTTAACCCTACGGTATCGCCGTGACAGCTAGGTAATAGCTACCTAGGGGTAGGTATATAAAGGTTTTAAACTCAAACCTCTTACCTTAATATAGGCAGTCTTTACTATATAGCTTACTTACGTATATATAGTAAACTTATAGCTAGAGAATAGCTCTTAGTTATTAGGAGCATTTGACCCCCTATGCTCCTCTGCCCTAACTATCTCCATGCTCCTGACACCTGCATCTTTTCACACTTCCCACAACGCGAGTGAGCTGGAACCTGTCAACTCAAAGACTCGGGTGCCGAGGCCAACGAGGAGACGTTTGTCACAGCCGATGATGGCTCGCGGTATCCAAGGACGGACCGATGAAGTCCTGGTTGCACTGACAATGTGTAGGTTGATCAAAGTAAGAGGGCCATCAGGTTGCCCCAGCAGAATTGGAGGGCCACATTCTGGCGGCACCCCGCCGGAAACGACTTGCGTCGTCATCGGTATCCCTGCGGAGCGTGAAGGCGAGGTACCCAAAGCCTTTGTGGTTCAAATCTCCCAACGTGAGGGGGGACCGATGACGAGATGACAACAGGCCATCATGAAGCATGTTGCTGACCACAAGAGTGACTGACCACAAGAGGCTACGTGGCGGCGTGGTGTTCATTGACGTGGCGCCCCAGAAACCTTGCGGCAAGATCCTCCGACGCGTAATGAGGGATCAGGAGAAGGCAAAGATGAAGAAGCAGGGCGCCAAGTTGTAGGTAGTTGTAGGTAGTTGTGGGTTGTAGGATGGGCTTCAGCTCAATATGAGAAACGTCAGACTTGATAGATTCAGTGGTGTCAGAAGACACTTGTCGCATTATAATGCATTCTTTCTCTAGCACACCACGCGTGTCATGTTTCACCATAGATCTCCAGGCGGTAAATCTCAATAGTTCTTGACTAAATTGACTCTTCGACCTCTGATGATGACATATAACCGAGTACACGAATCCTCTTTGGCACTCGAACCGCGAAAGGCGTCTTGTTCAGGTTCAACGCGAGCTGTCTTCCCGGGTTGCCGAGCAGGAAGTCGAGCAGGACAACTGCAACACGTGTATTAACGTAGGTATTGGTCCTCATATCCGTGTCCCTGAGGCACTTAACAAGGATTCAGTCCGCATCCGCGGCAAAGAGCACGCATACCGCCGATAGACAATTTGGTAACAAGTTTGGAAGAGACTATCACGGCAATATATGCGGCAACTCTGCCTTTGCATTAGTACCCGGGCCGCCGTTGAGTGTCTTCGACAAGGTGCCGCCATACAGGAGGGAGCATGTTATGGCTGTGTGTTCCGAGAACATATAACTTCAGCCATTGAATGTACGCTGCATGCAGGCTCTGCGAATTTCAATACTCAACATCGATAAAAACGATCACGGCGACGACTACGTGCTAGATCCCTGAACAGCATGGTGTGTCGGAGCACAAGTTTCACATGTTTGGCACTCTCTGAACGGTTCAATCAGCCAATTCAATGAAGGACTATTCATACCTAAGGATGCCAAAATTTGAATTCAGCATGAAAGTCGGTTTCGGGTTGTGGTACAAATTACATTTGCTCGGTCAACATCTTGTTTAGCCAGCAAACGAGCTAAGGATTATGTAACAAAACTGCAAGTAAACATTCAGGGTTATACCGAGTCTTGATACCGCGACTATTCCATCCTTTTTTATCCCAGTTGAGTCTATGATGCGAAAAGAAACAGGACATACATGACGAGACAGAGACGCGCTGCTGTCAAAATTGTGTAACCCGGTTTAGAGAAGGGTAATAGCACCAACCACGAGGGCGAGAGCGAAGGCGGCGCCAGACAGCTTGCCAAACGATGCGGCAGAGTTAGTGCCAGCGCCAGCAGGGGCGGTGGTCGAAGCAGCGCCGTTGCCACCGTTGCCTCCGCTCCCGCCAGAGCCGGAGCCAGAGCCAGAGCCGCCGTTGCCGCCGGATCCAGATCCGGGAGAACCGGTCGTGGTAGGCTTGGCAGCGCTGGTGCCGGTTGGCTTAGCAGTGCCCGTGGCCGTGGCCGTGCCGTTGCCTGTGGCAGAGGCGGTACCAGAGGAGGTGAATTTCTCAGACTTGGTCTCAAAGGAATTGGGGCAGCTGAGGTCGAAGAGGGGCTTGGTAGACAGGTCCTTGGTGATAGCGAACTTCATCTTATTGTCGGGATTGGAATCGCGAATGTTGTACCAAAAAGTGGGAACCTTATTGAAGAGCCTGCGGCAACCAACCTCGTCCCAGTAGTACTTGGCATTCTCGACAGAAGCGACAGCCTCGTCCCAAGAAGGACCAACAGAAGGCCAGCCAGTCTCAGTGACCCAGACGGGCTTGCCATTGACAGCAGCGACGGTGGCATCAAACGCACGGTCGAAAAGGTGTCCAGAGTTTTTGATGTCATTGCCCTTGTCATTTTCATAGTAGGGGTACTCGTCGACACCAACCCAGTCAACAGCCTCGATGACAGGCTTGATGGACGAGTTAGTCCAGACATCCCAGGTATCAACATGACCAACGGGAACCTTGCTGAGAGCATTGTCGGAAAAGGCCTTCTTGTAGTCGTTGATGAATTTGATGATGTTTTGAGGGCTGTTGCCAACGCCGCCCTTGTTCTTGATTCCAGTGACAGAGTCACGGTACAGATCCTCACTGCCAATGGATATACCAATGACCAAGTCGGTGAACTTGGTGCCGTACTTGGAAACAGCCTTCTTCAAGGCGTTGATCTCCTTGTTGATGTTGTCGGTTCCAGAGGCCCAGGCACCGAGGAGAATGTTTGTCTTGGTGTCGATGGCTGCCTCGAATGCCTCGATGGGGTCATCCTGAGAGTAGGCTTGGATGTTGGTGTAGAGGCGAACCGAGTTGAAGGTACCGGGAGCCTTGTTCAGACCCTGAGCGGTCTTGAACTCCGCCTCGAAGTCCTTCTTGAACTTGGCAGATCGGTCGGGGAGAGTGGCTCCAGAGTTGAATCCGAGGTAGTTAGAACCAGCGGAAGCGCCAACAGCCAAAGCACTGGCAACAAGGGTTGTTGACAGATGCATGATGAAGGAGATTTGTGTTTGTGTTTTGGAGCAACTGAGTAGTGTCAGGTTCGAGAATTAAAGGAGTGACGTCGGTATGTATTAAAGAAGATTCAGCGAGCGTGTGGTCCGAAAATTAGTGGTGAAGGACGAAACGAGTGTCTTGATGGAGAGAAACAATGCAACAGTTCTGGGAATTAAGAAGTAAACAAAGATGGACCAAGAAGAAAGGTTAGAAAAGAGATGAGGAATTCGAAACACGCGAGGCTAAGAACTTTTGAGTAATAGGAGGGTAGATCATGGGATCACGTGAACTGCCAGGGGGTGCACTGCCTCATTCGTATCCCAAAAGGGGGAAACGGGTGATTAGCGGGGCACGAACGATGGAGTGCGTGCGTGTGCACTTCCCCCCTGAATGATTTTACAAATCTACATACATACCTTACTTTTTCATTCTTCTCTAACAGCTGCGATTAGCTGTAAGTGTAGCATAACCCCTATATTATTTTGGAGAGCTACAAGGAAAATACGTAGGGTGATCGCACTACTAGAAGATACATAATTCTCCATATAAAGTGTAAGGGTATTTAGGTACCTACTAATTCCCCCTATTTCCTTTCTAGCACCTGATTCGCTCAATCCTCCTAATTATAACGATTTTTAGAATGATTTAGTTAGTGTACTCCGTACTGTCCTTAAGCGTGGTCCACCTTGTGCAGTCACGTTAACTAGGGTCCGTACGGAGTATGTATTCAATTGGATCAAAATAAACTAGAGATACATACAGTCCACCCCCTGTTTGATTCTACACGACTACAAGCCCCACGCGGGGCGACCACTACATGTACATAGATGTGTGAGATCAAACAGGGGGTGGACTGTACGATTTGCGGGTCCCAACCCTCAAGGTGGACCGAGTCCAAGGAGATAATTTGCAGGCCTTACTCCGTACTGACCCACAAGCTGGACCACGCTTAAGGTGATAGTGGGTGATAGTGGAGTAGTTGTGTTATTTTTGTCTGTGTCCTGTCACGCGTTGTTGCCCAACCGAATAATCTCAGACCTAATAAATGACCAATGCTCTTAAGCCAATCGCCTTCAGCTTCTGACCGCCATGAATTTATGAATGAAAGTGATTCGTCCACGAAGCTTATCGAGGTTCTCGTGGAGGGTAGTGCAAGACACACGCGCTTGACCATTTCATGCATGTCTCCCAAAAGATACCACCAAGGTATAACACTCCGTCTGCTGCAGCCAACGACATTGGAATCAAAACGGCAAAAACAAAAGAATTTCATATTGATATTGCTAAGAGATCGAAAATTTAAAAGTCACAAAAAAACATACAACAGCCGGTGTTCGCTGGTCGTCACCGACCCAACTACTAATCTGCCGGTTGGTAGCTTATCTATGGGAGAGCGGACGGGATCCCGAGTTCTCTACCACCTGTGGTCGTATGTGGTAAGAAGGTGGACAAAACGAGCTCATAAACCTATTTGTACAGAAAAATAAGAGAATAAAAAATACATAACACCATTCGCTAGTTTATTATTACGTGCTAGAATCCCTAAGGTTACATAAAGGTGTATTGGTCTGAGCGAGTGAGTATATTGACAACTGGCTAGGTAATTGCAACAAGTGCCTAAAGCTAAAGAAGAAAGAGAAGAGGGAACAAGAAAAGAAGAGCTCTAGAGCTTGCCATCGCTAATTTAGCTTGATGCTAGGGGCGTCAATCATGACTCGCATTCACATCATTCCAGTCGCTCGCAGTCGACTGCGATCATATTCCGGACAACTTTTTTTTTTTTGGAATGCCCCGTCTCGTATCTTTCACTGGTCACAGTCTTTGTTCTGCGCAACCTATAGCCAGCGAGATTTCTCCCATTGAGCAGCCCATTCCGTGGCTAGCAACGGCTCCCCGTCAAACGAGGATATCTATTTCCCTGAGATCGACCTGGAAGACTTTGAGGACTACACAATTGGCGGCTATCATCCTACCAACGTCGGAGACACTTTGCACAATGGCCGGTACTAGGTTGTCCACAAGCTCGGGTTCGGTGGTTATTCGACAATTTGGCTGGCCCGTGGCAAACACCTTCAACGCTATGTCTCGTTGAAGATTTTAGTTGCCAATGAATATTCAAAAAGCATCGAAACCACTATTCTCAAAATACTCTGCAGCAGCGACCCAACACACCCAGGGCGGCGGTTTATTCCACGTCTTCTCGACGATTTTTCATTCGACGGCCCCAACGGACATCACGTTTGCCTCGTGCAGGATCCGGCCGGCTGCGGCCTCGCCGTGTCTAAGGAGGAACTCGGTGGGCTTGATGTTTCCTGCCGAGACTGCGAGGTCTATTACCGCTCCAGCTTATCATGGGTGTATCCTACTTGCACTCTCGTGGAGTGTGTCATGGCGGTATGTTCAAACCCCTTTAATTATCCATGGGTCTCCTCAGCCACCTGTCCTGTGGTTCTCACACCACACAGATCTACACATGCGAAACCTCTTCTCTGCGGTCCAGGTCTTGACTGCCTCGGCCGTGACGAGCTCTACAGGCTTTGCCACCTAGATAAGGCTCCTGTCTCAAGGGTTGAGGGTGCGGCAGTTGAACCTCGCGCGCCACCATATGCTGTTCATCCGATGCACATTAAGATGTCTGCAGACAAGCTCGTGGATCCAATCATTAAGATTCCCGACTATGGAACCTCTTTCATGGTTTCAACCAAGACATCGCACGAGCTCCATACACCTGGTGTTTATCTTCCTCCCGAAGACTTCTTTAGCGAACCCATCACCCAAGCTGCAGACGTATGGACACTCGAAGTCAATCTCTACGAAGTACTCGGCGAGCGAGCTCTCTTCGAAACATTCGGCTGGGACCGAGACGACCGTAGGATGCCCCGGTTTCTGGAGACCGACCTGTCGTTTTCAACTCGGACGTGTTCACATCGCCTGCATACTGGCCTCAACATGAGTCATTGTGAATATCGGAGCAAACCCATCTGTCCCTAAGCTTTCGACTGCTTTTAATGGTGCATTACGCGCAGCCTCTGCAGCAGCAATCTCGACGTATCTTACAACTGTGAGTCCGTGATTGTATCCCTCGCATTCATCGCCAGCTCGTACGCAGCGACGGTCGCTTAACATCGCACTGGACGGAGCAATCAAATGTCAGAGGTTGAATGAGACTGGTTTCTGCACCAAGTGTTTGGGATAGCACCGACTTACTTTTATCTTTCTCCTCCTACAGTCATGGCATCGTGGCACCTCGACCAGTCCTGGTGCCATGTTTGGTTCAGGAAGCCCTCATCCACCAAGTGAGTTTTCAAATGATCTCACTGCCTGTAGCTAGCTTAGGACCACGTCATGCAATATATGGGGCGGCTGGTCCGGAGTAAATTGAGTGTACTACTCACACACTGTACACCCGTAGTCCATTGAAGCTATGACACGCTGACGTTTCTAGGATCATCACCAAAGCCAATTCGCTTCGTAGAATCCATCCGAGATTCTCGACGCGTTCAAGTCTTTAGTTATACTTATCCGTGCGAAATCATGGTTCTATGACCTTCCAGAGAGCCCGGAATGTGTGAGCGTTTCGTTCCGGATTACTCCAGCTTTTGGCCGCCCCGGTAGCCAAGGGGCTCAGCTTGGATGAGCAGGACTGGATTCTCCGTCTGCGCATCGCGATCGGCCATATCTATGGATATGTTGAGGATGTTTAGGAGCCAGGCTTTGAGAAGCTGCTTCCACGGAGATACTGGCATTCATTTCACGTTGAGCGAGTACAAGGAGCTAGAATGGCCGAGCTAGTAGCCTTTTCGTGTCAAAATTACTGCCAGAATAGTCACAGATGTCCACGTTGGGTGATCAGACAGTCTCTCCGGCGTGGACCCTGAGCGAAGGTAGAATGCGGCACGACACTACTAGAAGAAGCAATTGTAAGGATTTACCTCCTCAAAAGATGAGAAACAACTTACAAATGATGCTAAACTGGCACCAACGATGTCGGATGCGCATGCTGATGTGTGGGCAAGGTTGAGACAAGTCGCCGGTGGTGACCACTGACGACTAACAACGCCAACGGGCTGGCGGTTCTTTTTCCCCCGGAAACTCTCGCGTTCAGAGAGCAAGGCATTACACTCACTCAGCCTGAATAATCAGATCAAAACCAGTCAATGCCGCGTGAAGCGCCTATGTACGGTTGAATATTCTTCAGGTCCTAGTTTGAACAGGACAAGGGTGGGTAAGTAGAGTTGGCAACCGAGCCATGCCAAAAGGAATCACCGATGAGTGACCTGAAATTAATCAATCAGGACTCAAGCTGAGTGCTATTGCTCGTGATCCAATAGCGTCACGGAATTGTACGGCAAACCCCCCCTTGTGGTATTGGCTGAAGACCATCAGAGCGAGGAGTTTTGTGAGCTAGAATATGGCGTCATCATCACCCAAACATTGCTCTGCAATGAAAGACGCAGGTGTCCTTAATAGTAGAAGAACGCAAATAAGAGGAGAGATTATACCAAGCACGGTAGGCGAAGCGTGCTATTGAAACTCACGGGACTCACATGGCGCCAAACTCTGTGTGGAAGCTGAACATTGCTGCGACCTGGAAATCGTGTGGTCTATCAAGGCAAAGGTGTGATTGTAGTCCAGAACTCGAGTGCCATTTCAAACTGTTCCTTGTCTTGAAGCAAGGTTTGCAAATGCGGTTTTTTTCTCTTCTTTTTTTGGGCTTTCGGTGAAGCGGCAAGCAATGCATTGCAACCTCAATATCCGCCGGTAGATTCCTGCGGCACCTTGGAACTGCGGTTTCCAACGTCAATGTCAACTAAAAAAACAATGTTGAGAAGGATGACGGATGACTCCTCCTCCTGTCTGCAGACGCGGGCTGGGGATTGAAGATTCGACCCTTGGCGGCCGATGGACCATGGCGTGTTTCGCGATGCAATGCGTCAAGTTGCACTACATGGCAGAATGAGTGCTTCCGCTTATTAATCCGCCGCAGCTGATCCTTCTTGACGAAACCAGACATGGAGAAAAAAATTGCGCGGCACTGGCGCCAATCGCCAAGCCACAGTGGCCGTCCGCTCCACATATTGGCAATCCGATCGCCCCCCCTGTCAGCACGCGATGCTGCGAGCTCCATCCGTGCTCCAGCCTGCTCCAGCTGTGCCAGTCCCGATGGGGAGCTTTCTGGGCCCCCAAGACTTGGGCAAAGCACGCAATTTTGTGGCTCTCTTGACAAAGCTTCTTGACGTCGCCATCGCGAACGCCTCCGCCTTTGCCGCCGCGTCGAGTATCTGTGCCGCTCGTTGGTGAGACATTTCGATGGGACAGACGAGCGAACAAGGCACAGGGGAAAAAAGACGCATCTTTGCCCTGGCATTCTGATGGGTCCAGGCACGTGTCCATTATCTTCTCATCGGGTTCTCGGCTATGCCAGCCCATGAAGAGAGCTTCCCCCGGTCTTCAACTTAACAAGCAAGCCGCGGCCAGACCTTCCTGCTTTTACAACATGGGCCAATGTCAAATTGCATTCGAAACCTCGTTCCTGGCCCTGGCCTTCTTTCCTTTTAAAATCTCTCATTGTCAGCCGGCCCGTCAGAACTTGCATTAATTGGCAAGCGTCCTCCTGACTGTCGCTCCGACGAGCATGGCAACCACACTTACTATCAAGGACCGCCTGGCCAAGGCGGTCGGCTACGACTCAGACGACCGCGACGACGACGTTCCTTCCATATCGAATGCTGACCTTTTCATTGAGCATGAGCCGACAGTGGGCGAGTTTCTGGCAGAAATCACTCCCACCGCCGATGGTATTGTGCGATACATTAGCAATCTATTCCCATTTGTTCACTGGATTGGCAAGTACAATCTAGTATGGTTCATCGGTGATTTGATCGCAGGTAAGAAATGAGACGTTCTAGAACGGAGGCGATCCTCGGTCTTGAATATGCGTCCCTGCTGACAACTTCATCACAGGCGTGACTGTCGGTGCCGTCGTCGTTCCTCAGGGAATGGCCTACGCGCAACTGGCGCAACTTCCCGTGGAATATGGCCTGTACACATCCTTCATGGGCGTTCTCCTGTACTGGTTTTTCGCTACCTCCAAGGATATCACCATTGGGGTAAGTGCGCCAAGAGTGCCATCCTACGGTGCAATGCAGAGAACCCCTACCGAGAACAAGGCTGACTTCCCACGTCTGTCTAGCCTGTCGCTGTCATGTCTCAAGTCACCGGAGATGTTGTGCTCAAGGCCAAGTCCCAGATTCCTGATGTCCAAGGCCATTTAATTGCATCAGCCCTTGCCATCATTACCGGCACCATCATCTGCTTTCTTGGCCTCGCCCGTCTTGGCTGGCTAGTCGAGTTCATTCCCCTGCCCGCCATCTGCGCTTTCATGACTGGCTCTGCAGTCAACATCATTGCCGGCCAGGTCTCCAAGCTGATGGGCATCAGTGGCGTCAACACGCGAGACGCTCCCTACATGGTCATTATCAACACGCTGAAGAATCTGCCGTCCACCAAGCTCGACGCGGCTCTCGGTCTTACTGCGCTGCTGATGTTGTATCTTGTCCGAGGCGTTTGCTCGTACATGTCGAAGAAGCACCCGCATCGCGCAAAGACATACTTCTTCATCTCTACCCTCCGCACTGTCTTTGTCATCCTCCTTTACACGGCCATTAGCGCTGGTGTCAATGTCTCACATAAGAAGAAGCCCAGCTTCAGTCTTATCATGGACGTCCCGCGAGGTATTACTCCCTTGAAACGACAAATTGCGGAAAAACCTCATGTAATTCTATGGTTGGGAAGCTTGAAATCACTGACACCAACCATCAGGTTTCCAACATGCTGCTGTCCCCCAGGTCAACAAGCGAATCATCTCGTCATTTGCCTCCGAAATCCCCGCCGCCGTCATTGTCATGTTGATCGAGCACATCTCCATCTCCAAATCCTTCGGCCGCATCAACAACTACGTCATCGATCCATCGCAAGAACTGGTCGCCATTGGCGTCACTAACTTGCTGGCTCCTTTCCTTGGTGCCTATCCTGCCACCGGATCCTTCTCGCGTACGGCCATCAAGTCCAAGGCCGGTGTCCGAACTCCCTTTGCCGGTGTCATCACCGCCCTGGTTGTCTTGCTGGCTTTGTATGCCCTGCCGGCCGTTTTCTACTACATTCCCAACGCCGCCTTGGCTGCTGTCATTATCCACGCCGTAGGCGATGTCATCACGCCTCCCAAGGTTATTTTCCAGTTCTGGCGCGTCTCCCCCCTCGAGGTGCCCATCTTTCTGGCCGGAGTGCTCGTCACTATTTTCTCCACCATTGAAAACGGTATTTACACCACCATTGGCGTGTCGGCCGCCGTCCTCGTCTGGCGGCTATTTCTCAGCCGCGGCCGCGTGCTCGGCGTGGCTCGCATCCGAACAGCCAGAGCCGACCAGCGGCAAGACTCTAAGCATCCTGGCGAAGCCATTGCCGAAGAGTCAGATGAGTCCCTGCGCACTGGTTTCGTGCCGCTCGACCATGAGGATGGATCGAACCCCAGGGTCGTTGTACGAAGTCCCTACCCCGGTGTATTCATTTACAGATTTGCCGAGGGCTTCAACTATCCCAACGCTGGGCTCTACATGAATGACCTCACTGAGATGATCTTCAAGGAAACTCGACGAACAGACCCAGGCACAGTCGGTAAATTAGGTGTAAGTTTCGTCACTCCATGACCTTTAATTAATTCATGTCTTGTCCGACTCTTTCCTCATTTTCTCCTTATTTTCAAGCATAGTTGTGCTAACAATGCGTCAATTTCACAGGACCGGCCATGGAACGACCCCACGCCACGCAATCACAAGGTCGATGAAGTCGACCACCGCCCAAGCCTCAAGGCCATCATTCTCGACTTCTCCTCCGTCAACAACGTCGATGTCACCGCCGCCCAGGCTCTCATCGACGTACGCAACCAGCTGGACCGCTATGCCGCCCCCAACACAGTCGACTGGCACTTTGCCAACATTGAAAATCGATGGACCAAGCGAGCCCTCGCCGCCGCCGGTTTCGGCTACCGATCCCCCAAGCCCAGTCCCGGCGAAGGCCCCAGCCACTGGAAGACCATATTCAGCATCGCCGACCTCGGCGGTTCCGACAGCGTAGCCAAGGCTGCCGAGGCCGCGGAATCAGGTGACAAAGGAGAACAGTCAGTCAAGGAGTATGACATTGAGAATGCAGGCTCGGACATCTCACGCCTGTCAGACAAGGAAGTGCCTCGCAATCCCGGCAGCGCACGTCTCGTGGCGGTCCAGGGTCTCAATCGCCCTTATTTCCATTTCGATCTGCAAGAGGCTGTGGAGGCGGCTATCGCGAATGCAGAGCGGGAATAAACAATTATATCGCATGTTTGATCACATATACTGGGCTTATTTTTACATTTGGTCGGGACAATCCCCACAGGTTTTGTCTTCATGAGAGCGAAATATTTGCACTTTTTCTATACATGATATACATGAGCACACGGGTGCTTTGAGAATAGAGGACCTGGCAGCGAGTAGTGGACTATTGGCCATTGGTGTCCGTTTTTCCTGCCTGCTACTTGTTTGATCCCATCTGATTGCAGGTGTTATTTTCCTTGCCTGGACATTTGTGACAATTCTTGTCTGTCCTGGGTTATCATCTGTCTTCCCATTCAGTGGATAGCAGACGACTCTATGCCCGATTGTACCTCCGTGCCTCGGCATTGCGTTATTCGGGGCCTTTATCGACATCAGGCCATTCTCCATTGCGAGAGTCGAAATAGGCGGAAAGGATGGCACACCGGTAACGTGCGAACTTCCTGAAGGCTTCACTATCCTAGGAGAATGCGTGGAACTATTGAAAGCTCCCTCTGGATTGAGGGATTCGCCATAAACTTTGGTTCGACGAACTAAGCAAAACACTCAAGAGCTTCTTTTCCTGCTTAGCAGGCTGTGATTTGGATTACGGCCCTGTTCTCTCTTCAGACGCAATCTTGAGCTTGTGCAAACACTATCGTGTGATAATTCTATTCTAAGTGCGGTTTCTGACTCTATTATTAGTGCTTGCTTTGAGCTCTTCACGCGGGTAGCTAGTCCGCTATCTATAGAGTCAGAGACCACACTGAGAACAGAAATGTTATGCGATAGTGTTTGCACAAGTTCAAGAATGCGTGTGAAGAGGAAACAGGGCCGCATTCCAAATCACAGCCTGCTAAGTAGCAGAAAGATCTATTTCTTCTGCACACAATACAGCATCCGCAACGCAGCCGCATCACTCCTCATTTTTCTGAGGACGGCATATCAAATCTTTGCTTCCTTTCCCACAGAATTATATCAGCGTGCTGACCGTGTCCAGGTGCAGAGTGTATCGGTGTTGTCTCGACGTACATTGTGCCATGGGCTCGTCTACAGACGATTTACGTACAGTCTTTGACAGTCGTAGTGCCAAGGTTCGTTGGATTGGGTCACCGTGACGGAGGAATAGGGCCGAAGCACCCTCCCCGTTATGGGCATCTGGGCGAGGCGATTCGTTGGCGATCTGGATATTGAGCACACACGACGCTAGACCATGACCATATCGGAGACAGTGATTTTATGGCAGTATCATAACGGCAGCAACGTTGACGAAACATTTCTCGCCTTCATCCTCCTAAGCCTAATTGTCCTGGTTTTGCAACGGGCAATCTCCTGTTCTCTTGACATGATGCAACGAACTCAATTTGCTTGCTAGCATGTACTCAGCATGCAAAGAAGGACGTAGCGTCTACAAGACGACCAACATGGGAGTTCCCCTTCCCTCGCCCGCCGGTTCAAACAATGTGCTCTCGGCTAATTCTGCTGCCGGCGGCATCGTAGTAATCGACAGTGCAGTGGCTTCGTCTGTCGCCTCGGCTTGTGTGCCAGCCACTCCTGAAATCTCATGTCAGAGACTTGACTGCCATGAGAGAGACGCGGCTGACCTACACGACAGTAGCAGTCGCTGCCCCGGCAGGTGCTCGGGCAATGACCAAATTTACGATGTTGGCCCTTTCGCTGGGATTGTTCGCATGCATGGTGCTAGGATTGAAAGTGACATGGTCGGCATCCATCGTGAACGAACAGCGGCACTTTGAGATATGGAAAGAGATGATGCTACTGGTGGTATACGCAGACTGATGTTGTCGCAGACTGATGGGAAGGATTGTTGAAAAAAAACGAAGAAAAAAAAAGAGAGTCTCACAGCATGGCCATGGTTCACAGGCCCACGCAATTGATCAATGATGACCAACCGCGCGTTGTCACTGGCTGTTGACTTAGTTGCTGTGGAGCTCAGCCATCCGGACAGCCATTAACTTACAAAGCCAACTTGCAAGGCAAACAAACGCTCCTTCCCACAAAGCGATCAATGATCAATGTACACTCTCAGTCCTGCAGCACGATACAAGCCATCATTCATCCAGCTTCTTCTCCCGAGGTTTCCGAGTCCGCCATCACAACGAGGCTGGATTTCCACATTCACCATGGGCGCTTCCCCTCCTCCCACCCCGCCATCAAGGGCCATCAATCATGACGAGCGGAGATTCAAATCCATAACCTCGCCCTGTGAGTGGATAGAGGATTACCGCCCAGGTGGTTACCATCCAGTCCTTCTCGGCGACCTTTTCAACAATGGCCAGTACAAGGTTATCCGCAAGCTTGGCGAGGGCTCCTACTCAACGGTTTGGCTGGCCCGTGACCTAAAGTAGGTCCTATTGTAACATGTGCTCGTGAAGCCACAGAGGGTGACTTGCTCATTTCCCTACAGGAATAAAAGATATGTCGCTCTAAAGATTCTTGTCGCGGAACTCTCCGGACAGTCAAGCGAGGTGCGAATCTTGCGCCACATCACCGATATCGCCCCAACAGAGGGGCAACGGCATGTCACGCAACTGCTCGGTGAGTTCGAACACCGCGGCCCCAATGGAACTCACAAGTGCCTGGTATTCGAGCCGATGGGACCGAGTGTGAACACCATGGTCGAGGAGCTGCCCCAGTTCAAACCTCGCCGTCGGGAGATGAAGATCCGCTATCCACCCAAGATGGCAAAGCGCATCCTTAAGCAGTCCTTGCAGGCTTTGGCGTTTCTCCACGACAACGGTATCGCCCATGGAGACTTCCAGCCGGGAAACATGCTCTTCACACTTGATGATCTGGACTCGATACCCGAGTACGCACTCCGGCAGGAAGAAGATGTGCAAGCAAGGTCCATTTCGCCCCCAGTACAGAGGCTAGATGGTAAACAAGACGAGTGGGCGCCGCGATATCTCTGCATCGCACAGCCGCTGGCACCTTTTACCAGGCTTTCTCAAGGTTTCAGGATCAAGTTATCTGATATGGGCGGCGGTTAGTACTTTCAATACCAGTCACTGATTGTGAATAAAATGTGCTTACGCCCCCCTGTTAACCCGAACAGCCTACTTTTTTACTGAACCACCGCCCAAGCTCGTCGTTCCACTCGGGCTTCGAGCGCCCGAAATGATCCTTACCGGAGACGTTGGTAAATCCCTCGACGTATGGAGCTTCGGGTGCCTTGTTTTTGAGCTCATCACGGGACAGCCCCTCTTCTGCATACCAGCATCTGGGTACGAAGATGACGATCATCTCCTCTCCCTAAACGCCCGGCTCGGCGCCCTCCCCGACGGGCTCTTCTCCCATTGGGAGACATCTTCTCTATACTTTACGCTGGAGAGAAGCCTCTTTAATTGCCAGCTTGGGGGGGTCGTGGAAGGTGGCAAACCATTGATGGTGCCACAGACGTCCATGGAGGAGTTGTTCGATCAGGCAGAGCCTGATCTTGATGAGGAGGATGGCCGCAGAGCGAAGGAACTCATCAGGTGGATTTTGCAGTACAATCCAGCGAAGCGACCCTCGCCTGCTGAAATCTTGCTTCATCCGTGGTTCCGCGGGGTTGAGGTTGACGGCGACTCGTCCGACGTATCTTTAAAGTAGTTATGGCTGCATCAAGACAAGACAAGGATACCATGAAGCCATTGGACTGCTGCAGAGATGCGACAAGCAAATGTACGCTTGGTGTTTAGATTATGGACAGATGTTTCAAACATGCGAACAGCGAACAGCGAACAGTTCAATCTCACACCACACCGGCCACTACTATGGGGGCCATACGGGGGGGGCGACACATCGCATCCCATCAATCATCCATCATACGAGCCACACCAGGTTGATCTCCACCGCCTGGGTGGATTTGGATTTTCGGCTGATGACATTGAAAACGGTTCGAGTTTGACAACGTGGCACGGGAAGTATAAATATTCAAGATGACCAACACCTTGTAAATTGCCTGCCCCACTGCGAATATTATGTAATGCCTGAAGATCTGCACGTACTTGTTCATCTCGATTGGACAGGGGGTGGAGCCGGCACAGTGACGACATTGGCATGGCTAGCCAGCCTCCCCCCCCCCCCCTCCGGAATAGAACATGGCTCGTCGGAAATCTCACATCGTCATGGTGTCTGGAGTGCCAACGCGTCGCGAGAGCCCCTTCTTGTCGCGTGAACTCGCCTCATCAGTGCTTCCTTCCCGTTTGGAAACGACTGGCGGGCGACTGGCGGGCGATTGGTGGAGCGTCTTGTCTCACCGCGTCTCTCTAGCGGCGCTTTCGGCTCCACCATGGACCGGCAGTCACGAAATTAGTTTAGGCCCAAACCATGGCATGCCGCAGCCATTCTTGCTTGTATTATTGAATTTGCAAAGTCAAAGTCGAAAAAAAAGAGACATGTTTTCATCCCTCTTCGTGCTCCTCCTCTTGTCCAAAGCCCTCCCGCCTGGCACTCTTTTTTGTCACCCAAAATAAGGCTCCTTCTTCTCTTTGCTGGAACTGTCCTCCATCTCATGGATTCGTCGTCATCGCCATCGTCGTCGCCGTCGCGTCGCCGGCCACGCTCCGACTCGCAGCTCCACGCATCCGCTACCTCTGCCATTATCCGACCAACGTCTCGCCAAAACCATGACCCTGCGACCCCAGCTGAACACGACGGCCCGGTCGACGATTATTTCGGGACTCTGAGCACAGCACCTCCACGTCGTTCGCGACCCTCGACATTTTCACTCGCTCGGCCAGCGAGCGCCGCTTCTCTAGGCGGCCATTTCGCCGGTGGAGCCAATACGGAGCGATGGCGGAGACCGAGTATTCGAATTCGACCAAGTTTAGTCGGCCTGACGGGCGGACAACAGAATCCCATCAGTCAAGATGCACAGGGCCCGAACAGACAGGAATCGCCCCGGGCGACTCGACCGAGGAGCGTTTCTCAGCCTGGCCCCGCGCCGCCCGTCGTGGGTGATGGCGTCGGCAGGGGGAGAAACTCACGACGTCCTCAGCCGCAGATTTCTCTGCCGCGACTAACAGAAGAAGGACCCCGGCCGAGCATGGCGGAGCTAGGCTTGGGTCCCGGAGCAACGTCGACTTCGTCCCCGACGCTCGAGAGGAGTCACAGTGCTGGAGAGGTCAGCGCGGACGATGGCGAGATCAAGCCGCCAAGACGGGGCATAGTGGGCAAACTTTCCCGGCTCGGCTTGAGGAAGTCTTCTGCAACTTCCCAGCCTCAGCCGGCGCAGGGCGATGTTGATGCAAGACATGTGGATGAATACAACGAGCAGCTGGTGGACTGGCTGGACATCATCGGTATGGTGCGCCCCTTGATTCTTTCTTCTTCTTCTCTCCATAACCACTTGCGCCAGAACTCTGCTACATGGTACATGAGGTGCTGACATGCGACCAGATCCCGAGGTCCAAACTCTCTCAACGCTAACAAACGTGCAAAACTCGCTCTTCATCCCCGACCTAGGAAGCTGGGTCAACCGAAGACCAACGTACGTACTATCACAGCGCGATCCGGTGATGCCGCTACCTGTTCCAGCAAAGGAAACGGCCCAGCCACCCGAGGAGCCGACGATCGAAGAAGAGGTAGAGGAGGAAGAGGGACCACGTCCTGACGAGGGCGAGACCACAGGCGCCCCGAGCATCCGCCGCTCAAACACCATTACATCACGGCTATCCGACTCCCACTACGCCGCTCTCCCGCATGGCGAGACACTGGAAGGGTGGTCCGCCGCCGAGAAATGGGAGCTCAATGACCACGTTCGCCACATGCTGCACTCGCGCCGTTCCAGGTTCAAGCGACAAATGAAAGGGTTTGGCCAGTACGTACGACGACCGCTCGGATTCTTCGTCACGCTCTACGCCACGCTCATTACGCTATTTGGTCTCGCTTGGGTACTGTTCCTCATCGGCTGGATCTACGTCGGTGAGCAGCAGGTGTATGCCATTCACATCATCGACAGTGTGCTCGTTGCGCTGTTTGCCATCATGGGCGATGGTCTCGCCCCTTTCCGCGCCATCGACACCTACCACATGATCTTCATCGCTCGGCATGCCAGAATCATCGCCAAGGCCAAGAAGAAGGACGCAAAATCAAATGCGGCGCAGTCCGAATCGAAAGCCAACATCCAGAGCACAGATTCGTCAGGCACGGAAAATCAAGATCGACCAAACACTTCAGAGAACCGACCAGCGACCACGACCGCGACCACCACCACCACCACCACCACCCCATCCTTCACAGTCGGCCATGCAAGCGGCGACTTGACCAATAACAACACTACCGATGAGAACAACGAGAGCAACGAGAACAACATTGACCTCGAACAAGACGCCAAATCCACCATGAGTGCCTTCTCTCTCGAAGAAGACTACCTGACTCCCAAGCAGCGCAGGACCCTAGCCCACCACCAAGAGAAACTCTCCAAGTCGCACTCCTTTTACAAACCCCACGAGACATTCACCCACCACGCTTTCCCGCTCGGCCACCTCGTGGCCATCATCATCCTGCTCGACTTCCACTCGTGTCTGCAAATCTCCCTCGGCGCAACGACATGGGGCATCGACTACCACCACCGCCCATTCGCCATCACCACGGTCATTCTGTGCGTGAGCATCACGTGCAATCTGACAGCCGGCCTGGTCATCATGTTTGGCGACAGGAGGACGCGCAAGAAGGACGTGCTGGACCTGCTGAAGAGGCAGGCTCTTACGGGCGATGCCATGAAGAAGGTGGAAAAGAAGAGGAACAAGGGACCGGAGACGGACAACGGGGTTCTGACGGGGCAAGGCAGTGGCAGTGGCAGTGGCAATCATTGACAGATGTCATCATGTTTGTGGGCAATTCATATTATGGCGTCTCTGCAAAGCAAAGACGGATTAGTCATTTCTGCGATTTGAGTCCTTGGCATTAGCGTTCAAGTCCATGACATTATGCCAATGAATTACGCAATTTTTTTTTTCCCCATCCTTTCACAATGGACCATATCGAGGAAGCAAGACTGAGCAGTGGGGAAAAAACATGCGTAGAGCGTTGAGAAATCACCACTGCCGGCCGAGACTACATTATGCGTGGTTGTAGGCTTGAATTATCATGGTAGTAAGTCTGAACAGTCGAGTTTCGAGCTCACACACACACTTGCTCTTGTTATTGGTTCTGTGCGATGAACACAGCAGCACTTGCTCTTCTCATGGGTTCTGTGCGATGAACACAGCAACACTTGCTCTTCTCATCGGTTCTGTGCCGTCGAACACAGTAAATCATTTCTTCGATACATTATACACAAACCAAGTGACGCAGCGTAGTAGTCCAGCTACCGACTCGGCGGCCCTGCCCTGCCCTGCCCTTCCCTGCCATACATCATTTCAACCTCTTGAACGGATGCGCCTCGGTGTTGAAGACCCAGTCATCCAAGCTCACGAGGTCGGGCTCCGCAAAGATGAGATAAAAGTACTTTAGCGTCTCGGCCAGCCAGAAGCTCTCCATCGAGTCCGTCGGGCGCGGCGTCTCGCCCGCGCGGGGGTTCACGTCGTCGACGGCGCTGTACGCCAGCTTGGTGGACGTCAGGGTGTCGATGGCCCTCCACATTTCCCACGCCTTGTCCTGCCACCTCCTGTCGCCCGTGACGCGGTACATGACGAAGACGCTCTCGATGGCTTCCGGGCGGAGGGCGTAGCGCGGGTCGCCGATGGTGGAGAATGACGGGGGCAGCTTCTCCCTCTGGATGATGGACTCTGCTTCTTTGATGGAGCTGCCGCTCTTGGTCGTCCAGCGCGCCTTGTCGGTCGTCCAGCGCGCCTTGTCGGTCTTGGCGTGCGCCTTGAGCACCTCCTGGTGCCAGCGTTCGGGGACCCAGGGACAGGCCGCCTCGTGCTTGCCACCGGCGGCGGCGGAGGAGGAGGAGGAGGAGGCGGGGGGGCAGGGCGTGAGGTAGAATGTTTCGGGCATGACGCCCCGGCGGAAGGACTTGTAGGCCCAGACGCAGCCGTCCGTGAGCCTCTGGCCGCGCGAGACGTCGTCTTCGCTCCGGGTGAGCCGGCCGCCGAGGGCGAGCATGCCGCCCGCGAAGCAGGCGAGGTGGCCCGAGGCGGGACTGAGGTCCTTCCTCCCGGACGCGTCGTCGGGGTCGACGGTGACGAAGCCCGTGAAGAGGACGTCGTCGTCGTCGTCGTCGTCGTCGTCGTCGTCGTCGGGGATCATGGGTCGGAAGAAGAGGTGGTCCCGCGCCGCGGCCATGCTCTTGGCGTACATGTCGCGGTAGATGCCCGTCTGCTGGCCGAGGAGGGCCATCATCTTGGGCAGGTACTCGTAGGTGCTGTCGGCCATGGCCCCGAGCGTGTACGTCGCGCCGGCGTCGAAGTTGCCCTTGGCGGGGTCCACCACGGCCGGCCACATGCCCCTCAGCTTGCTCTTGTCCTGGGCCTCGGCGAGCAGCTCGCTGATGTGCTGCACGGCGTCGTAGTACTTGGGGTCGCCGGTGGCCAGGCTGAGGCGCGTGAACTCGAGGGTGAGGGACCCGACCTCGGCGAGGAGCGCCGTGCTCGCGGCCGCCTGCCTGGTGCCGCGGGCCGCCTCGTGCAGGTTCCAGCGCGTCACGGGCAGGTGGTTGGGCGTGTCGAAGGCCTTGTAGAGCATGTCGCCGACGTTGTGCGCCTTGGCCAGCAGCCTCTCGTCGCCGCTCAGGTCGTACGCCGACAGCAGCCCGCCCAGGAACCGGATCGCCGTCTCGAACACGTTGATCTCCCTGTCCCTGGTGAGGAGGAACACGGCGTTCTCGGCAACATCGAACACGGCCTCGTCGAAGTCGTCCCTGAGCCCCATGATCCACAGCGTGTCCAGCGAGTCGATGAGCGTGGCGCCCCATCCGCCAAAGGTGTCTTTGGCGCGGCCCGAAACGGGCGCCACCTCGTCCCGGAGCCACGCGTGTTTCTTGTAGGCCTTCCACGATTTGACAAAGGAATCCTTGATGTCCCTTTGGCGGGCCAGCCGCACTTCCTTTTCGGCTGCATTCTCGACGGGGAAGTCGGCCTGCACCGGCGGCAGAGTATCCGCCGCCGCGGTGGGCATGGGCCGGTAGGTAGAGACGGGATAGTTGTGGCTGATGGTCCTCCAGAAGTAGTCCTTTTCGGGCTCGTATCTTGGTTTCTCCGTCGCGGGTTTCTCCGTCGCGGGTTTCTCCGTCGCGGGTTTCTCTGTCACAGGTTTCTCCGTCACGGGCTTCGCGGGCTTCGCGGGTCTCGCGGGGACCCAGCTCCGCCAGATGGTGAGCATGACGAAGAGGGCGAGGAAGACAAAGAGGGTTCTCCGCCGGCGGAGGCTCATCATGAGGGCGGATGATGCGCGATGAGGCAAGGACTGGAGCGGTGATGAAGAGACATGGCTTGATTCGATTGTCAGTTGCGGGAAGTTGGGAAGAAGTTGGGAAGTGGATGGAATTGTGGTTGCTTGCTGCGCCCTGATTGGGCGAGCGACAACACATTGTCAGGGGAGCAAGGCATCAGGCAGGGATCTCGTCATCGAGCCAAGATTAAGTTTTGGGACAACAGCAGGCAAAGAGAGAGAAAAAGAAATCGGACAGAAGAAGAGAGAAATCACACTGGAATCATCATATTCCAAAACGAACAACGACGACCTCCTCTCCATCAATTCATCACCACGTCTCTCCGGCATTGACTGGTGGTTTTTTTTTCCCCCCAGACTTGCAAGTAGATACATCAACTCCTCCCCACGGCCGCCTCGACACCATGATACGTCTTCTCCAACAAGTCCACCATGATGGCCAGCTCCTCATCACTCGCATTCAGCGGCGGCGCCACGTATCTGCGCCCGCCGAGTCTGGCGCGCAGCTGCTCCCCGAGCCACCGACCCTTTTCTGCGCACCGCGCCACCAGACCGTCCCGCTCGAGCACCTTTTGAACCGCCAGCGCGGCGGCGCAGCTCACGGGGTGAGCCTGGTACGTGTGGCCGTGGACAAAGGCGCCGGTGCCTCTCCTCAGCGCGTCAATGACGTTTTCGCGGACCAAGACCCCCGCGATGGGCGCGTAGCCGCCCCCGAGGCCCTTGCCCAGCGTGACAATGTCGGGGCGGACGCCGCGGCCCTCCTGCTCAAAGGCAAAGTAGGTCCCCGTCCGGCCGGAGCCGCACATGACTTCGTCGAGCATCAGCAAGATGCCGTACCTGTCGCACACGCGCCGGACGCCTTGGAAGTATCCCCCGGGCGGGGTGATGCATCCGGCTGTCGCGCCGCCCACGGGCTCGGCCATGAAGGCCATGATGGTCTCGGGCCCGACGGCCCGGAACTCGGCCTCCAGCTCGTCCACCAGCCGCTGTGCGTAGCCCGCCTCGGTCTCGTCCGTCCCCCGGCCGCGGTAGGTAGCCGTACGTCGGGCTCACGTAGCTGACGTTGGTGAGCAGCAGGGCATCTTCGTAGGGTGCCCTCCGCGCGACGTTGCTGCCCACGCTCATGGCGCCGATTGTGTTGCCGTGGTAGGCCCGCCTCCTGGCCACGAAGCGCGTGCGCTGCGGCTGCCCGGCCTCGACCCAGTACTGGCGCGCCAGCTTCATGGCCGCGTCGGTGGCCTCGCTGCCCGAGCCGACGAAGTAGGCTTTGCACAGTCCGAACGGGTTCCCGTCGAGCAGGTGATGGGCCAGGTCTTCTGCGCTGCTGGTGGTGAAGGCCATGGTGTGGGCGTAGGCGACTCTGGAGAGCTGCTGCATCACGGCCTCCTTCACCTCTTGGCTTCCGTGCCCGATGACGGCCACGGCGGCGCCGGTGCACCCGTCGAGGATGCGCTGGCCATCGGAGAGGGTGTAGTAGCTGCCCGAGGCGGAGGTGACGGTGGGTGGATGTTCTATGAGAGATCTGTGGAATACCTTTGAAGCGGACGGTTGGGGGCCGGCGTGTGGGCTGCCATGGCGGGAGAAGTGAATGTTGAAGAAGAAGAAGAAGAAGCGTCATGATTGTCTTGGTCTGACCGTCTGCGACATCGGGCCTGTCCGTGTCCGTGTCCGTTGTCGCGGGGGGGTTTGTGTCTCGGAGCAGACGGGCCACGTGGCTACCCTCTTTGATTAGGGGTGCGATCCAAGTCGGCGCAGTCGTTTAAAAATTGGCGCAGTTGTGTAAAATTCGTTATTTTTAGGCCTACTATTACATTAAAAATAGGGCTTTCCTATATTTAGTTAGTGTTTTTATAGCGTATACCCTAGGTAATTACTATACCTTTAAAGGCCCCTATTTATAATATACTAAGTTAGTAAGGCTAGTTAAATAGCTAGAAAAAGGAAGCTATATAGAAAAAGTTATATTTTTACTACTAGTATAGTAAAAAAGAGTATACTAAATATTTTAGTATACTCTAGTTAAATTAGCATACTCTCTAGTTAAACTAGTATACTTTATATTCTTTACTATACTTTATAATATAAAGATAAAGATAAACTTCTTTTCTTTAGAGTAATTCTTACTAAATTTAGTTAAAGATAATAATAATAATAATAAACTATACCTTATTATTACTATATTAATTATTTATAATACTCTTTTTATAAAGAACTTACTATAAAATAATAACTATTATTTTATAACTACTAGGTATAAATTACTTATAGCTTTAATAGCCTTTTATAAGAAGGTTCTTTATATCTTAACTAAATAGTAATTTAAAGAGATCTTTTATATATTAAAAGCTATATTTTTTAACCTTTATTAGTAGCTTTAAAATAATACTAATATTAAGCTTACTAAATACTAGTTAATTAAGTAAATAGTAATAATCTTCCTATAGATTATAGTGTTTAATAAGCTATAGTAAAATATAGCTTTTTACTTTAAAATAGGCTAGTTATTAGTATTAAGAATATTCTATAGGCTTATTAATCTAATAAGGTATTTATATACTACCTTTATTTATTAACTAAAGCTAGATTATATTTCTATATATATTATATTAGATCTAAGTAAACATATATTCTATAGTGTAATAGGTACTATTAATAGCATATATATACCTATATTTATCCTAGTAGCTAAGTAGTAGTAATTCTTCTTTTAAAAGAGTAATATTGTTACGTGGCGGAACGCAAGGGTGGCTAATATAAGGCTAGATTCGGACTTTGCTAGAATAGAATTAACTTACTTCTAATATCTTACTATACCCCTAATAGTAGCTTATATAAGTGAAATTAGTATAACTTTATAATTGCGAATCCATTAGCCCCTCTAACGGATTTGCCCCCTATTATACTAAACTAGCATATAATAAGTAGTAGTAATTAGAGATTCTTTTATTATACCCTTCTAGAAACCTAGAAATAAAACCTTATATCTAAAACTAACTATTTATAATATTAATTTGTAGAGTTTTAGCATAACTTCTTAGTTACTAAAAACAAACTATACCTTATTCACTAGTTTTATACTTTTAATAAATAAAATCTAGGATTTAAGTATTAAAAACGAAAACTTATTAAAATTAGTAAACAAGAAGATTTAAATAAGCTTATAAGATATAAATTTAATAATAGAGTAATAATAAGATATAAGTATCTAATATAGTAAGAACTGCTTATTTACTAAAACCTAATAGATATGTAAACAGTGTATCTTATTTAGAAGTAAGTTAGATCCTATATTCTAAAAGCTAAATCTAAAGGATACCTTAATAAATCTAATAGATTAGAAGGTAATAAGGCATTAGAGAGGCTATTTAAAGGCACTAATAGCCTAGCTTATAGCACTACTACTACTAAAACTAAGAGAAGTATAGAGAAGGATAAAAATAATAAAGAAAAGGGAATTACTTACTATCCTAAAGATAACACTACTACTTAGTGTATTAAACCCCCTAACTAGATAATAGAGTTATATCTAGAAGACCTATAGCTAGAACCCTTAAGGAACCTACTAGATTAACTAGATCTAGGGGAAATTCATACTATAGTAAGTAAATCTAATACTATAAGGATTCTTTAGGAAGTATTAGAATAGTAGTAAATTATATAGTAGGCTATAATAGACTAAATAGTGTTAGGAATAGACTAGCTAGTAATAAGACTAATAACCAAAATTAGAAGCTTATAAAGCATAAGTGCCTTAGTAGGATTAACACTATTAGCGTAAAATACTACCTAGGGAATATTATATTTACTAAATAACTAGGGTTAGTATAATAGCTATTTAAAAGCTAAAGCAGGACTATTAGTATAACTAATGTATTTAGAAGCTAGAGTAAGACTATTAGCATAACTAATATATCCGTAATACTAGCAACCATAATACTAGTAACCATAGGATTAGTAGGGATTTATATAGTAATAGGCTAACCTACACTAAATACAGTAGTAAACCCTATTTCCCCTAGATTAAGGATAGTATACTAATCTAGAAACCTAGAGAAGGGTAAATCTAGCGCTTAATTAGGATTAGTATAGCTAATAGATAGAAAACATAGAATAGAATGCGGATTTAACATAGAAAATCACAGATATTAGACACTTTAAGCCTTATAATAAACTAGAGGAGGCTAATAGAGACCTTATTATATATAATAGGAAGCAGACTATTTTTTATAATATTAAATTATAGGTCTAAGCTATTAAAGATTACTTATACTGTGCTAATCCTAGCTAATAGGATATTATTTAGAAAAAGATTTAGATATTATTCTAAGGGGATATAATAGTATAGTACTAGTAATATCTTAATTTAGGAGAGTGGAATACTATATTTAGTAATATACCTTCTGTTTTTAAGGTAGTTTAGAAGGAATTTAGTATTTAGGTTTAGGATATAATAGCGTGGCTTAATAAAGCAAAATACACTAAAGAGAACGTTATAAATAAGGTATCCTTTTGTAAATTTACATTAAAAATCTTTTAGTATACTAGGGCAAATAGTAAATTAATAGACTATTAGCTTCTAGTATGTCTATGCCTTAAACTATATCTAGGATTACGCTAAATATATCTAGTTCTAACTATAACTAATATAAGATTAGCCTATGTTACTATAGTAGATAATAAAAGGTAGGATCTATATAATTACCTATATAGCAAAGGTTATCCTATAGCTAGAAAAGGTAAAGGAAAGCTTAAGGTTTACTTTAATAAAGAGATATCTAGTAGTAACTTAGAAGATAAAAAGAATAAAGCTTAAGTAAATTAGAATAGGCTAATAAGAGTATAATTTTAGCTAGGAAATTAACATTACTAATAGGATAATTAGAATACCTAAAGATCTTTAGGATTTTTCTAACTAAGGCTATACTAGCAAAATATCTAGATTAAGGGATAAAATTAGCAACTATAGTGGAATAAATCTTAAGAAAAGAGAAGAGAGCAAATAGAGTTTAGCTAGAATTAATAAGATAACCCCTAAAATCATTAGGATAAATAATAACCTTAAGACTTTAGACTATTAGAAAGGATAGGCTAGTTATAGTGGCCTAGGTAATTTTAATATTAGGAGAAATCACCTACTAAAGAAAAGGAATATGTGAATATTACGGTGTTTAATAATAATTCTAATGTATAATAGTAGGAAATATACCTTTAGAAGTGCGGTTACTACTATTGAAATGTAGGGAGCTAGTTGCCGGCTGGCAACAGCTGTACAGGTGTAGCTCTACGGTCGGGGACTAATAGAACCACCACGTTGAATATTCAACGCAACGCAACGGAAGGTTGTGGCAGTTATCAACTAATAAAATTCAATCTAGATGACTTTTACGATATCTTATATACCAATAGAATTGATTTTAGTGACGTTGTACGGGCAATGCGGCTGTTGGATTGAGAGGCCTAGCTATCTAGCTAGATTAAAAAGATCTTCTTCCTCTCATATACCCACTGACTATATCGGTGGATCCGGGCTGCCAAAAGGGTCTTAAGGGCCACTTTTGATTTTCCGCAAAATTCATTTATATATAAAATCTAAAAAATCGACTCACCACCATACAAACTAGCAACCCACATGCACTAACTTTTAGTCCAAAAAATATTCCTACATAAAATAAAAGCCCTGTCTTCTAGCTTTAATTTGCTATATGTAAAACTTTTATACAACCTCTAGTTAAAGAGAAAATCGCTGTCAAAGATAGCTATAGGGTAACCTATGTGTAGGGTAACCTATGTGTAGGGTAACCTATGTGTAGGGTAACCTATGTGTAGGGTAACCTATGTGTAGGGTAACCTGCTTACGTCACCCTAGCTTACCTAATTACTAGTGGCGTAGTTGTGGCTACGCTTGTAGCCACAACGCAATTGAATAATCCACAATTGATTTGGATTAGTCATCCACACGGTCGGTCGCAGCTGTTGACAGCTGCGACGTAGCTATTGACAGCCACCTTCGCGACCGTTGACAGCTGCAGTGCAGCTGTCAGGCTTGCAATGCAAGCTAGTAATAAAAAGGTCCTTTGACTAGAAAAGGGCTAAAAATAGGTCTTATTTTTAACAACTACATAGCTAAAGAAGGGGAGGTTATAGATAAAGATAGTAAGGAGATCCTAGGATAGGAGTCTAATTTTATTAAGACTTATTTTATAAGAAACACCGTAAAGGAGGTAAATAAGACTAGTATAATAGTAAATCTAACTAGATTAAGTTAACTTATTCTAGGGTAAGTAATTAAAGCTATAGTAAGACTATAGGAAGTTAAGTATAATAGAAAATAAGCGAATATATACTTAAAAATCCCTCTTAAATTTAATAATAAAGGCAAGAGTTATTAAATCTACCTTAATTTAGGAATGTTATTAATTTTAGTAAATAAGGTATAGCTAGAATAAAATAGGTTAAATGTAAAATAGGGAACGTAAGAGCCTAAGCCTATATCTAGAGTTAAGTTAGCCTTTTATATTATAAAATTAGCTACTTTTAATTTTTATATTCTAGGAATAGCATATAGAACCGAAATTACTAGTTATTTTATAGTTATAGCAAATATAATGCTAAATCTAGGACTAAAGTTATTACTTAAAATGAATTTCCTTTATAAATATAGAGTAAAGATTAATTTTATAAACCCTAAAGTGATTTTTAGATTAGTTTATAGCATAATAGTACTAGCAGAGATTTTTTAGCTAGCTAATAAAGTACCCTATTAAAGGGTAGTTATAGCGTAAATAGTGTTAATTCCGCTAAAAGAAACCATGTATATACCAGTTACGTGGAAGATAGCATAGGGGAATTAGGAAATAAGTATATACCACGTGTAGTTATATTTAGAATATTTCCCTAATGCTTTATTTAATAGATCTAGCCTAGGTTAAATAATTACGCATAATCTTACTAATAAAACTATTATTATTTATAAGTATAAGAAAGTTACATAACTAACAGCAGCTAGCGAAGTTAATACTAATTATATAATTAATAATCCTTAAGTATATTATGCTTATTTTAGCAAGAATATTATAGAAAAAATAAGAGATATAGATAGGGATAGTAATAAATCTAATAAGGAGAAGGATAAGCTTAACCTAAAGAAGGTTAATATAGGAGTGCTATTATACAGGATTTTGTGTCTAGAAGAAATTCTATATATTATAAATAAATTCGGAGTATAAGTTACTAATATTAATTATAACGCTACAAGCAAATTTATTTAGCTTACGGATAAATATAATATTTATTATAATAGAGGTATTATCCCTATGCCTAAAGATTAAAAAATGCGAATTAACTTAGTTAATAGATAGTAATATTAAACAAGACTAATCTAGCTATATAGGCTAGGAGAACAGGATATAAGCAAACTTAACAAAGTACATAATAAACTCTACCTTAAAGGGAAGATATTATATCTAGATAAGCTAGTGGTAATAGTGTGTCTAGTGCTTATAGTTTAGTAAGAAACTAGCTAGGAAAGGAAAGGAAGAGTTATAGTTAATATAAGACCGCTTAATAATATAGCTATGCTAGATATCTACCCCTTACTAGACTAAAGCGATATTATAGATAATACTTATAGTAAGAAGGTTTTTTCTTTCTTTAATAGAACGGGATTTTTTTACTAACTACTAATTAGAAGAGATTACTAAGCCTATATAGTAGTGATATTAAATCAGGGTCTTAAAGCATTAAATGTGGTACTAATAGGTTTTAAAAATTCCCCTACTTTTACTTAATAATTTATAGATTAACTCTTTTAGAAGTATAAGCACTTTATTTATGTTTATATTAATAATATTATTATGTTTTTAGATAGTATTAAGGAACATTTAAAGCATCTAGATATTATACTTAAAATCCTTAAAGAAAACAGGATAATAATTATAGCTAGGAAGTCTTTTATTAGTTACCCCGCTATTTAATTACTTAGTTTTATTATTAATAGTAATAGAATTATTAACATAAATAGTAGGCTAAAAGCGTTTTAAAAAATAATCTTCCTAACTAACTTATTAAGTCTTAAAACCTTTATTAGAATAGCTAGATTTCTTTATAATAGAATTCCGTGGTTTAACATACAAATCTAACTATTATAGGTATAGAAGATAGCATTATTAAAGGAAATCCATAAAAAAGACAAAAAAATCACTAGGATCTTAAAACTAATGTGAAAAAGGAAGAATAGTAAAAGATATTTTTACTAATAAAGAATAAGAAAAAGGCTTTTAAAGATATTAAAGCATTTCTAAGTAAGAAACAGACCCTATAGCACTATAATTTAAGTAAGCTACTTTTCCTTAAAATTAATGCCTATAAGGAAGGATTTAGACTATATACCTTCTAATTATAAGAGGAATAGGATAGCTAAAGTATTCCTAGAAGAGATATTAAGAATAACTAGATATAGCTAATTCTATTCCTCTTAAGGGTAATATTAAGCATTAAGAAACGCTATAGCTTAACTAAGGCAAAAGTAGCTATAATTACATAAAGTATTAGAAAGCTAAGAAAGATAGTCTAATTTAATAGCATTATAGTTAATGTTTTAACTAATCATTCCCTAGTAAAGGGGATTATTAAGCATATATTATTATCTATAATAAATTTAGATAAAGCTAATCTAAAACTAGCTAAAGTTATAAATTACCTATTATAATTTAATCTAAAGGTAACGTATATACTAGGAGTACTAAACATTATACTAGATACGCTTTTAAGATTACTAGTAAAGGTAATATATAGGGAGGCAGCGTAGAATAGCTACTATAATAAATTAGACATAAGTGTGTATTTTATTATAGAGGAATATATTGCCACTATAATTATAGATAATAACCTTAAGGCTAGGATTATCTAGGGGTATTAGTCTAATTAAAAATTTAGCTAGATTATTATAGCTATAAGAGCGTACTAAGAAAGGTAAGTGGCAAAAAACGCTAGAATTAGACTAAAAATTCCTTTATATAGATAGGATTTACGTAAGGATAGTCTATTATATTACCATAGTGAAGATAGATTTTTCCGTCTCTGTATTCCTATAATAAAGGTTAAATCTATACTATAATTAGTTTATAATAAATATTAATATTTTAAAATTACTAGGATAGTAGCGGAGCTCTAATTAGTTTATTTTCCGCGTATAAGCTAATAGATTTAAGACTATATAGCCTATTATATAGTATGCTAGGAGAATGTAATTAACCGTTCTAAACCACTAGGAGAATTGTAACCCTTATAGTTAAAACTAACACCTTTTTATACAATTTTACTTAATTTTGTTATAGATATGCTAGAGGTATTATCTACTAATATAATATAGTAAATAGAAGGATACGTAATATATAACTTATTGTGTCTAGTAAATTACCTTTTTAGCAAAAGAACCCTTCTAATACTAGGATATACTATATATCTAGCGGAAATCTAGGTGGAATTACTCCTTTATGCCCTATATATTATAGACTAGGGATTACTAAGGCAAATTATTAGTAATAGAGATCCTAAATTCATATCTAATATATAGAAAGAAATATTTAGGCATATAGGAGTTAGACTTCTTATAGGCATAGTATATTACCCTTAAATAAATAGAATAGCAGAGAGGAAAAATTAGATAGTAATAATCGTAATATAATATTATATAGTAATAGACCTAGATATAGCATAGATATTACTACTCCTAGCACTATAACATTAACTAAATAACACTATAGTAGTAAGTATAGGATAGGCTCCTAATAAGCTATTATATAGATTTTATCCTTTAAGTATTATTAACCTTCTCTCTCTAAATAATATAATTAACACTAGAGCTAGCGTAAATAACATAGCGGTGCTATAAAAGCTATACTAGTATAAGGCTTAATTAGTAATTATAATAGCGGCTACCCTTGCTAAGATTTAGTATAATAACCACTATAAACTAGTTAATATTAACGCAGGAGATATAGTTTATCTATAATTATATAAGGGGTATAAATTACCTAGGAAGCCTAAGAAAAAATAGTTACTATAGAAGGCAAGGCTATATAAGGTACTAGAAAAGGTAAACCTATTAGTATATTAATTAGATTTCCCCCTAGATTTACAAGTCTATCTAGTAGTGTTAGTTATATAGATTTAGAAGCTAGTGTAAGAAGGGGATCTATTTAGTAGGGAAGAACTAGTACTACTGCTAATTATATTTAATAATGTAGAGAAGGTAAATCACTAGGAAATTAAATAAATCTATAGGCATTGCGTTAAGATCTTTAAATAAAATAAGACTATAAGAGTGGAATTCCTTATTTAATAGAAGGGATTTATAGCTAAAGATAACTAATAGATAAGCAAAAGCGAGATATAAGTTAACGTGGCTAAGATAGTGGAAGACTATCTTAAGAAGAACCTGGTTAATTAGCAAAAAGAATATATAAAGAAAGGTCTTAATTTGCCTATAGAATAGTAATAGCAAAGGAAAAAAGGTAATAGTAAGCTATTAGATTTAATAAGCTAGATTAAAGCTATTAGACCCTTTTATACATATTACCTTTTCGCGCTAACTAAAAGAGGGCCCCCTTACTTAAACCTTATATTATCCCTAAAACCACCATAAGCTTAGCGCAGTTAAATCTAGTAGGAGCATAGTTAAATTTATTTCTAGCCTTATTTTTACTTAATAGCACTTAACTCTAAAGAGAATAGTGTAGACAATAGAGAGTTCTAAAAACTATAGTATATAGAACTAAACTAGCTATGAGAAATATAGAATTATAATAACTATAAGAACTACTAAGTAAAAAACAAAACTATTATACTAGAAGTTAAATATAAGTTTTATAGATATTATATAAATCTATATTTTAATTAAGGAGCTATACTAGATTTTATTCTCTTTAATAATAAGGTGCATATACATAACTAAATAATTTATAAGCGAATAAGGGCAGCATATCTATGCATTTAGATCCTAGCTATAATAGAACAAAATTAGATATTAGGGGAACTAATAGTCGCTAACTTAGCACGGTAATAATCTATAACTAATAGGGAAAGAATTAAATATATCTAGTAGATTAACAAGCTTTTAGCAAAACTAGGGACCGTAACCTATTATAAGAATGTGAAGTTTTTTAAATGCTATTTGAATTAAGTAGAATAACGTAATTAGCTGCAAAAATATTTACGCCCTATACAACGAATTGCATAATTATAGTAGCAGCAGCAAAATAGACAGGAAAGAGAGTACTTTAGACTACGGTTAATCTAATAAAGTGTAGAGCAACTAGAAGAGCAAAGAATTAGGCAAAAACAGTAGCAGCGGCTTTCTACAATAGTGTAATGGTTAAATATAGACAGTAAATAGCCACTTATAATAGCACGTTATCTTTGCTATTATAAGCTAACCTTTTAGCTCTTTATTTTACAGATAAATATAGCGTAGTAAATACTATAATTACAGGTGCATTAGCTAGTATTAGTTAGGTAGATTTACTTTATATTAGTATAGAGAAGGAGTTAGTGTAAAAATTATCTAAATTAAAATAAGATAAAGAGAGAATCTAATAGTATAAGAAAAGTAAGATTAATAACTTAGTTAATTAAGTTAATAACCTTATTAATTAAGTTAGTAGAGTTAAAAAGGATTTCAATGTGATGATCTAGGCTTTGCCTAGACCTAGCAATATAGGTGTCAATTGTACAAGTAAATGATAACTTGTATAATACGTATTCTTTTGCTATGGCGCAGATGGATTAGGCAAATCACCCACATGGTAGCGCAGGCACCCGCGATTAGCCCTTAGGGCTAGACTATGACATTTGTACAAGTCACCTAAGGTTATAGGTTTGAGCCGGCTGCGTGTACGGAAAAAATATACACTATAGGGCAGCTATAACAGGGCTCTTCCTAGGCTTATATGGAAAGGGGGATCCCTAGGGGATACGTGGTATTGCTAGCTAAAGGGAGGTCACCTAGGGAAAGAGCCTATGTGATGATCTAGGCTTTGCCTAGACCTAGCAATATAGGTGTTAATTGTATAAGTAAAT
>JFGW01000239.1:0-44847 GCA_000729825.1 Epichloe sp. AL9924 | reverse complement strand
TGGACTCCGAAACAATAAAGAAGGGTTCAACGCCAGTAGCTGAGCTATCCCCTTGTCTTTCCTTGTTGTGCGTTCTATCACGCATTTGAAGCCAACCGCCTTGCCTCGCGATCCTTCACTCCTACACACCTCCTACCCTTTTACATCAAAAGATCTGTTTCCCCGATCAACCCGTCACAATATCAGAGACAGCTAGACTGTCAAATGTCTCTGGACAATTTAGAGTCCCTAGTGAAAACGACAGCTACAGTAACGCTATGGAAGGCATTAAAGCTAACGATAGCGGCAATCCTAATAATAAAAGATTCCCCTACATCTCCGAAAAACTCTAACATTACATAACAGAGGAACTACTCCAGCACATAGAGAACTCTGAACACGAAGAGTTAACAACACCTAAGGAGATTACTCTCTACATCCTCATCAAAACCGAACAATATAAGGAGAGAGGACTATTCGGAAGAACACTGTTCTCTGAATTCAGTAATAACTTCTACGGATAGACAAGAGAAAAGTTCGTAAAAGGGAGAGACCTTTCCTAGAATGAACTTCGAGACTTCCTTCTCCACAACGGCGTGTACATGACTGTTGAGAGAGGCACGAAGATAGCCAACAACCTCGAAGAGGCAGCAGCCCGGGAAGACTTTCGATTCTGGTCCCTTAACGAGATCGAGAAAGCTAGGAAGAAGTACACGGACTTCAGGAAGAACCTAGAAAATGAGGATTTCTTCAGTGATCTACTAGATAACGGGGATGTCAGAGCCCGACAGCCTACCCCTTCACCCCGCCTGTTAGTACAATCACTGCCGAAGAGATTAATAAGCCGATCTCCTCTTAGAAGGTTAATCACTCCGGAAATGAGAGCACCAAAGGATGCCATTCGCGAACATCCGCAGGTGGCTCCCCCGCCTATACCTTCATCAGAGATGATACAACAAGACCAAGCCAACAATAATGCCAATGATGCCCCCGAGCAGGAGCATCACTAACGGAGTTAACCTCTGATGCCTAGGGCTAACAGCGCCCCAGCCGGCATAGCCCAGAGAGCGGCACTCCCTCCTACCTAACGCGGGAGGGTGGAAGACTAGAGATTACCTCAAACGCCCGAGCCTGTTGCCCTACAAATGGCAACAAAGGCCCTGAATGACACGGCAGGCCCGAATGGCCTCGTTCCAACCCTCCTCGTCTTTAGCGCCTACCCACGAATGACAAATGAGTCCCCGCCATCACCCGATATCACATAACGTGTGATTGCGGTACAGAAGGCCGTCAAAGAGATCAAGAGGCTCCACGCTATCCGGAAAGTCAATAAAGCTCTTGCTAAACGCAACGGCCCGGATACCTTAAAGACCCTTAGCCTGCCGCTAGGATTAAAGGTCCGAGTCTAGCGAGAAGGCAAGGGATGGGCAGGCCCGTATAGGTTGCTAGCAACGGACGGAGAGAGCTGTACGCTTGACCTGCCTAGAGGCCCGAAGACCTTCAGGTCAACCTCCGTCAAGCCCTACTATAACAATCCTAGTACGGCGAGTACGGACCAGCAAGCGCCAGAGCCTAACAGAGAGGAAGAGGAGGAAGGATAAGAGGCCCGAGATAAGAACACAGTGCCGGCGATACCACCGAAGCGCGGGCGCGGACGACCCCGAAAGAACCCTCCTGTAATGCCTCAAGAGACTGACACCTTCTTATCAACGAAGGAACACAGCGACTTGGCCCTTGCGATCAAATTACGTAAGGAAGGGATCATCAGGACTGAAGGCGAACCCTTTGAGCTATTGACAAAGGCGGAGATCGACGCCCTAATTGAACAGGGTGTGTTCGAATTCGTTAAGTTTGACGAGAACAAGCATAGCGGACTTCGGATCTTCAACTCTTGTATCGTCAACGAGGTCAAAGGCAAAACGACCGAACCATATGAGAAGTCCCGCCTTGTGATCCAAGGCTGTGCGGATGACGAGAAACAGGCCATCCTTACACAGGCTCTAACAATCCAATGAGCGAGCCAACGCCTTATTCTTGCGATAGCCCCATCGGTGAGGTTGAGGAAATTCCTTATCTGGATACGAGATATCAGTCAGGCGTATATACAAGCGCGTACATCGCTAGAGCGGCTAGTCCTAGCACGCTTACCAATTTAAATACGGCATCTCTACCCGCCCGGGACTATTATAAGGGTTATCAAGCCCCTCTACGGAATCGCAGAGGCCAGAACGCATTGGTAGGTAACGTATCACAAGCATCATAGAGAGAATCTCCAGATAGAAACATCTACGTATGATCCCTGCCTGCTTATGACTACGAAGGAAAGCCCTGATGTTATATGCGTGGGAATGCAGACCGACGATACCCTTGGCTTGTCAGACGAGAAGTTCTCCGAGAAGGAAGAAGCTCAGCTAGTTGCTGTAGGCTTTAACGCAAAGCCGAAGCAATTCCTGACCCAAGACAACCCCCTTACGTTCAACGGAGGCATCATCACGATAGAGAATGACGCCATTAAGATACGGCAAAAGGGTTAAAGCAACAAGTTAGAAGTAGTTCCGATAACTGACTCGAAGAGCAAATACGTCAAGCAGAGGGCTTGAGGCGCTTATATCGCCTTAATCTGCCAACCAGAGGCTTGCTTTAACCTATCTGTCGCGGCACAACACCAAGAACCAACCCCGGAGGATGTGAAAACCCTCAATCGTCGCCTGAAGTGGCAAATAGATCACCTGGAAAGAGGCCTGATATTCATCCCGATAGACCTCGAGAAGGCGAAGCTCTTCACCTTCGTAGATAGATCCTTTGCCAACAACCAGGACCTATCCTCACAACTAGGATTCGTAATCGTTCTAGCCAACGAAGACTACACCAATGGCAAGTTCACGATCACAGGCAACATCGTGCACTTTAGCTCAACGAAGAGCAAGAGAGTCACGCGAAGCGTGCTTGCCTCGGAAGTCTACGGCATGGTAGCCGGCGTTGATATGGCTCACGCAATCGCAACGACCCTGAACCTAGTCACCAATCGACTGAAGCTCCCGAAGATACCGGTCATTGCATGTACGGATTTATACTCCTTATATGAATGCCTTGTCAAGCTTGGCACGACAAAGGAAAAACGACTGATGATTGACATTATGGCCCTTCGACAATCCTACGAACGCCGAGAACTCTGTGAGATCCGATGGATCAATAGGGAGGACAACCCGGCTAACGCCTTCACGAAGACCTCACCTAATAAGGCCCTTGAGAGCTTCATTTCGACCAACCGGATGACTATCCGGATGGAGGGATGGGTTACCCGCGCGTAACGCGCGGCGGGAGGAAGAGAGCCCTCTAGGAGGGAAGCCATGGGGATGAGACAGCTACGCGGAGGATCTACGCCTCTGTAGCTGATATCCTTGAGGCGATCCACGCCCCCAAGGGTGGCCACGGGGACGAGACAGCGATACGGGGGATCTACGCCCCCGTAGCTAATATCTCCGGTGGCCGCAACTTTAGTGACCACTAGGGCCTCCCAGTGGATTACGGAAATTAACGGCGGTGTGTAGAGAGGAGGATGATGTCGTATACGCACTATGGTGCGGGATATATGTTGTTTTCGGAAGGAAGGGATTTGGAAGAGGGCCACGTATCCTTATACAAGCCCATGGGCCGAACGAGACTGTTGTTTCCTTTTTGTCAACCACCCTACGCCCGGACGGGCTATGAGTTCCTTTCCTTACTTGCTCCTATTGATCAAGTTATTGATCTGTCTTTCTTTTCATTTCTACGGTTGATATCACGCGTTAACAGTCATGTCAAAAGAGAGAGGTTCCAGTGTTGGAACAAAGGTAATATCAATCGCGCGTGCTAGCCGCAATTACTTGGCAGAAGGTCGGGCCGCGCGCGAGCCCCGCACGTGACCCACAACCGACCCCTCTCATTGGCTAGGAATTGTGGGGCTACAAACGCGCAACCCCTTTTTCCCTTCATTATCGCGGCTTCTAGCTTTTAGCTTCTCTTTTTGATAGAAAAACAACGAAGCCTAGGATAGAAGATCATAATGATACTATCCCTCGGGCTCACACCCTATTTCTATTGAATTCAATACCCTGTGAATCCAACAAGAGCTATAAGAAACAATTATATATATTATATATTGTTTATTTTTAGTTAGATTTAGATAGATAGGAAACGCTAATTATAGTATATATAATCCTAGGACTAATAAGGTAACTTATCCTTAGTACACTATAGATAAAACGGAATAAAATTACCTTAGATATAATACACTAATAGGTGTGCGTAAAATTAGTAAATGGTTTGTGTATCTAGGCTATGGTTAATAGAAAGGTTAATTAACCTATAATATCTATCTTAGGTTTAACCTTTACTAGGATAGTATAGTAAGTAAAGAGATAGAAGGAATACATTTAGCTTTACGCTATAAACCTGCGGGAAATTATATTTATTTTGTAAATTAATGTAACCCTAAAGGCTATAGAGGAGGAGCTTCTTACTTCCTTACTAGAGGTGCTTTAGGATTTTAAGGATTTATTTTAGGAAAGTAAGGTAAATATTCTACTACTACACTAAGGAAAGTTAGACTACTATATTTGCCTTAGGCGTAATATAGATAGAAATAAACCTAACCTACTATAGGCACTATTATATAATATGCCCTAGGAGTATTTACTTAAGATTTAAAAGTAAATAATAGACTTAATAAATAAGGGTTAGATTTAAGTAAGTTTATTATTAGTAGTAGCCCTAGTATTATTAGTAAAGAAACCTAGTGGTAGTTAGAGGTTCTATATAGACTATTACACCCTAAATACGATTATAGAATAGGACTATTACCCCTTACTATTAGTAAAGGAAATACTATGTTTATTATTAAAGGTAAGGTAGTTTATAAAGCTAGAGATATAATTAGCGTTTTACTATATATATATTACTAAAGGCAAAGAATACTAGATAGTATTCTACATAATGTTTAGTTTATTTAAGTAATTAGTATGTCCCTTTAGGTTAGTAGGTATACCTATAACCTTTTAAAGGTATATTAATAGTGCCTTAAGTAATATCCTAGGTAATTATATTACTATATATCTTAATAATATCCTAGTTTACTTAAGCGAATTATATAAGGACTACATATAGAAGGTTTATAGCGTGCTATCTAAACTATAGTAAGCTAGTCTAAACCTAGATATTAAGAAATATATATTTATAACTAAGGAGGTTAAATACCTTAGGTTTATTATCTAGGTAGGGAAGGTAATCTGCCTAGATAAGGAGAAGATTGTAGTAATTTAGGATTAGGAGGCGCTAATAAGGGTCTGCGGAGTCTATAGGTTTTTTAGGTTTACTAACTTTTACTATAATTTTATACTAAAATTCTTAGACTTAGCAAGCTCTCTAACTAACTTAATAAAGAAGGGAGCCCTATTTCACTAAATAAAGGAGTATAATAAGGCTTTTAAGGCATTAAAGGTAGCCTTTATATTATACCTAATCCTAACTTAATAGGATCCTAAGAAAGACACATTAGTAAAGGTAAATTATTCTAGTATAGTATTAGGGGGTTATCTCTTTTAGTTTAGTGATAATAGTATCTTATACCTAGTGGCCTACTATTTAGCTTAATTATAGGCTACTTAATAGAATTACACTATTTATAATAAGGAATTACTAGTAATTACTTCCTGCCTTAAGGCATAGTTAGTAAAGCTTTAGAGTGTAAGTAAACTATTTATAATATTAATAAACTATAAAAACCTTAAGTACTTTATAGCGCTAAGGGAGATATTAGAATAATAGGCATAATAGGCAGAGACTCTAGCACTCTTTAACTTCTACCTATAATATAGGCTAGGCATATAAGCAAAATAACTAGACACGCTATTATAATATTATCTAGATAGGCTAGAAATAAATAGAGTGAAAACCTTAATTATTTAATCTGTAATAAGCCCTATAAAATTTAGCTTTAAGAGAGAATAACTATGTATTTACCTTAAGCCTATTATAGTAATAGAGAGGGTTATTATAGATACTAGTTTAGCCTTATTAAGGAGTCTTCCTACTAGTAAGTTATTATTTATAGATAAATACCTTTAATCCCTATAGGACTAGTCTATAACCTAGGATAAAGCTTATAAGTTATAGGTTAACATAGTAGTAATAGGGGCTAGGAAATTCCTAGATACTACTAATATAAGAGAGTAGATTATAGACTATTAGATTAGCGTAAAAAGGGCGCTTTAATTCTAAGGGCAAATATAGGTTCCTAAATAGGAACTACTAACTATAATATTAATATAATAGGTTTATAACTTACCCTTATTAGGTTACCTAGGGCAGAATATAACTTTTAAGGCGCTTTAAAGGGACTTTTATTAGGATAGTATATTATAGGATATAGCTTATTTTATATAGAACTACTACTATTATAGAGGGAGGAAGAGCTAGTAACTATAATAAGGCTTATTAAAACTAATCCCACTGCTAGATAGGTACTAGTAATAAATATCTATTAACTTTATAACTAACCTTCTAGCCTAGGGTTAAGAGTAGCTATAGTTCCTAATAGTTATTATAAATTAGCTATCTAAGTATATTTAGTTAGAGGCAATAATATTAATAGTAGCTAAGGTATATGTAAAATAATTTAAGCATTACTAGTGGCGCTTCTATAGGTTCCTTACACAAATTATTATAGACTATAGGTTAGATTAGCTTATTAATTTCTAGACTAAACTCTATAGGGGAGTTAGCATATAATAATTACTTTCTATATTACACTACCTATAAATAGACAGTGGCACGGAGAGAGCTAACTAGGAGGTATAAGTGGTTTTACAAGTAATACTATCTTTCTCCTAGTTTAAATAGCTAGACTATCTGCTAGCCTATTAACTAGCATTAAATAATAAAGACTTATTAGTAACTAGAGTAAGCGTAAACATAGCCCTATATAGGTTTAATATACCTATAATTTAGGAGTTATTTACTATAGGACTATTTATAATATTAGCTAAGGGAAGGGCTTAGGCCTTCTTATAATACCTAAAGGATAGTATAGATTTAATATAGGCTATAATAGCTTTTATTTAGTAGTGGTAATAGAAGGAGATAAATAGTAGCTATAGGCTAGTAAAGTAATTCTAGGTTAGGGACTATATATAGCTTAGTCTATATAATATTAAAATAAACTAACTATATAAGAAGTTAGACTAGGTTATAGCTAAGTATAAGGTGCTTAAGGTCCCTATACCTTTAACTATTAAACTAGATATTCTAAGGGGACTATATCCTATTTTTTATATTAATCTAGTGTAGCGTATAGTAAATAACCCCTTACTAAACTAGAAACTAGCTAATAAATAGCTACCACTAGAACTTATTATAATAAATACTAATAATAATCTCTTAGAGTATTAGGTAAAGGAAATTCTTATAGCTAAAAACACACTAGGTTAAGGATTAAACTAGAATATCTTAGTTAAGTAAAAAGGGTATATTTAGCTAACTTAGGAACTATTAGAAAGTATATAAGATATAGTAGCACTTAACTAATTTAAATTATAATAGGGTAATATATAGATAAATAATAGTCCTAAAAGGGTATATTTTAATTTAGCTATAAAAAATTAAGGCACTTAGTTTTACTCTAGTGTGCGCATGCTTTAGCACTAAATTTCCACTATAGTAAAAAGCAATTAAGAAGGGGGGGGGTTATTAAAGTATTTTTACGCTAATAGCGTTCCTTAGTAAGGGTATAGGCTAACTTTGCCACGGTTTTAGCTAGGGTATAAGTCTTAGATAATATTTACTATACCTAGGTATTACCTGCCTCTTACGTAGAAAGAGACTAGGTTAAGTTATTATTTATAGTTCTTATTTTATAAAAGAATTTAGCTACTAGGTTATTATAGCCTTAGTAGGTAGGTATATACTAGGTAAGTATAAGTTATTATACCTTAGAGGCACCCTAGGTATAGGTAGCACTTATAGGGGAGAATACTAGGGGTTTAGCCTTAGTAGGATTAATATAGGCTATAGTAAGTATACTATTAAAATGCTTATAGTAATAGATAAAAATTTTAGTTAAAATAGTATATTATCCCTTAATAGATATAGTTTGCTTTATAGCTAGGGTTTTAATAGCCTTATTAGTAGCTAAGAGGGTTTTAAGATATTTAAAAGTATAATAGAGTTTTAGGTTAGCACTATATAGGTATATCTCCTAGATATATAAGTAATAGGTAACGCTATATAGGCTATAGGCCTAGTTTAGCCCTAGGGCATAAGTATACTCTCCTTTAGTATAGAGGTTATTTATATATAGGCTATAGGGAAACTTATACTCTTTACTATTAGAAAGTACCTTATTATTAAAGTTACCTTTAAGGATATATTTACCTAGGTATATGCCTTTACCTAGGCTAGGAGAAGGGGGGGGTAGGGGTAGGGGTATACTAGTAGTAGCTTAGCTAGAGACTATAATAATATTAGTTATAATTAGGTATAAATAGGATATAAAAGGGAGGTTTATTAAGGGTATTAGGATTAATAAAAGGAGATAAGAAAGATATAAAGGGAAGGTATTATAATAATAATAAGGATAAGGGATATAAGTTTCTTAGAGAGTAATAGGAATATTTATATTTCTAAAGGCATAAGGTCTAGCTTTAGTTAGAGTGTATATTATTTATATTTAAAAGGTAGGCTAGGGATAGATAGGGGAGATATATTATATAATTATATAATAGCTAGTTAGTAATAAGGGAGTTACTTAAGGTAAAGTTAGGATTTTATAGGTAAAGGTAAAATTATAAAACAGTAGTAAAAGTAAGGGAGTAAGTAAGGTATAGAGATAGCTAGTAGTAGGTATAGAAATAGGGTAAGCTAGTGTTTTTAAAGGTAAGGTTAGAGTAAAGTAAATCTACCTATATAATAGAGAAGGTTAGAGTAAGGCAAACCTACGCTAAAAAATTTTATAGCCTATATAGAGAACCTAAGGCCCTATAACGCATATTACTTAATAGAATATAGTCTTTACTTACACTAAATAGCACCTTACTTAATAGGATATAGTCTCTACCTACACTAAAGTTAGTTCCTATATATAGGGGGACTATAATCTTATTACTTACTTATTTTTAACTAAAAGGGAGAAGGGAAAGGTAAGTAAGGGGTTATATTATAGACTTAAGCTATAAGCTTAGGTTAAGTCTAGCTCTAGAAAGTACGCGAACTATATACAGCTAGGTTAGGGCTGCACGTAGATTACGCATAGGCTACGTATAAGTTGCTATAAATCTAGGCGCTATATAGCCACTAGTGTAGTTCCTTTCTTCTTCTGTGAGAATAATATTCTCACTTTGAACGCTTATAAGCAGAAGCCATAAGGCCAGTTCTTAACAGTCATAAGCTTTCTATTTATTTAGATCTAGGAATTAGGCTGCTTAAAACAAAGTTATAGAATTAATAACATAAAGAACTAGTTAGCTATTAATCTAAATAATATTAATAATAATCTTATAGTTAAATTTATAATTATCTTTAACTATAAACTTAAATCTACCAAAAGCCTTTCTATTTATTTAGTAATAGTAGCAAATTTTAGTTAATTATTTAATAGCTTTAGTCTTAATATTATAACTAGCTTATTATAGTATCTTTATAAGCTATTAAACTAATAGATACCTAAATTAATAATATAATTAACGAATTTCTATCTCTAATATATAGAAGGCTACTATTTCTTTAGCTTCTAGAGTTTACTAAAGATATCCCTATTTCCTAATAATAGGAATAATCTTATTGCCTTAGATTAATATATTTGCGAGGTTATTAACCTTAACACGTAATCTATCTATATTATCTAAAGAGAATAGGAAGGGTGTATATATATTAATTATATAGAAAGAAATGTTACCTAGCTCTATTAGTATATTAACTACTTCTTATATAGTTACTTTACTAGTACTAAATTTAATTATCTTCTCTAGAGTTATTTTAATCTTTAGTAATAGCATTAATCTTAGTAAAGCTTATACTTATCTAATTCTAGCTATTAATACGCTAGAAGCTCTTATATTAGGTATAATTCCTTATAAGACTTCTTTAGAGTTATATTCCTTTAAAATATAGGAGGTTTTTACTTTATTAAAGGGATTATGCTTAAGGTAAGCGTGTTTAAATACTTAATCTCTTAAGGTTATAATAATGTTACTATTATCTAGTTATAATCCTAATATAAAGAATTATATAATACTTAGTTAGTTAAACTTTAATATAAAGGTCTCTTTAGCGTTATTATCCTTATTCTTATTATTATTAGATTTAATAAAAGCTTTAGCTAATTCCTATACTCCTTTGGTAAGGTTATTTATTTCCTTAGGTCCTTAGCCTTTATAAGCTATAAGGAATACTTAGAACTTTCTCTCTATAGGTAGTAATTAGTATCTCTTATTCTTTTACTAGTATTGTTTTACCTCTTTATAGTCTTTCTCTAAATAATTTATTAACTAATAACTATTCTTATTATAGATATAGTATTTACTATAGCTATAGCCTTAGTTATAATAACTATAGCCTTTACTATAACCTTATTAATTATATAGTTAATTATAATAGTAGTCTATAAATATTACCTCTAAATTATTAATATTAGTAGTATTAATAGTGCTTTAATTAAATTAGGTAGCTAACTTATTAGCTTTAGTAATAGAGATTAATTTATAGAGGTCTCTAGTAAGTCCTTTAAAACTAGGTAAATAATTATACTTAGCTTACCTATATTCTAGAACACTAGAAATTGCGCTTAATATTTAATAATAGAGCTTTATATTAACTATTAATAGGGGACAGAGTCCTCTATGTATATACTTAAGGGTTATAAGCAAAGTCTTAAGATAATCTAGCTTAGATTTATTAGGATTCTAAGCAATAATGTTCTTAAGCGTTATATTATTTTATTCTTAGTAATAGAACTATTAGTTACTTTCTGTTTTAAAGCGTTAATAAATATTATTAACTATTTATTTATACATAAGACCTTTATTTACTAGATAATCAAGGTAATACTATTTAGTATTACCTAAGAGCATAATTAGAAGGCCCTTATATATATATTCCTATAGAAGGTTTATTCTATTATATTTGTTCTAAAATAGGTTAACTTTTAGCGTAAGGAAGTTATATATCTTCCTACTATAATAGTTATTATCCTTGTATCCTTTTATAAGTTCTAAGATCTTTCTTATAATTTAGTCTTTAAAGGGCATTATTAAGGCTAGTATAACTTAAGCTAGTTATAGCTATTAAACTAGTTACTCTAGGGTAATAAATAGAATTATTAGCAATTAAGGGATATTTCTTCTTAAAGGTAGTTATATAGTAAAAGAGTTATTAATAGGAGGGTTATATAGTAAAGGGTTATAAAGAGAGGAAGTGTAAATAGGATAGCTTATAATAGAAGGGTTATTAATAGAGATAAATTTGCCTATAGCTATTTACTTTATAATTTTATTCTTAGGCTATAGTAGCATTATATCTTCTTTAAGGACTTAGACTAATAATTTAATAATCTTACTACTTTAATTCTAAATAATATAAACGCTATTTTTATAGAGATAACCTTATAATTTACGCACTAAGGGTTATAAAGCTTAGTTAAGCGTTTCTTTAGTCTAGCTATTAAGGTTATTATGGAAGATCTCCTATAGGGCAAGATCTTTATATTAGCTACTCTTATAGATATTAATTATCTATATAATATAGTTATTAAGCTCCTAATCCTTAGTATTCTAAGGGTTTAGTTCTCTAGAGCTCTCCTAGTTAGTTATAATAGCTAAGGTATATTTTTAAAGTTATTAAGGTAAGGTAAACTTATTAGGTCTTTTAGGGTCTGTGAATTTAGTAAGTTACTTTCCCTTTATAGTCTATAATAATACTTATTTATTATTAGAAGGTATTATTATATTATATAGTTTAGCTAGTAAGGCTAAGGGATTTTTTAACTAGTAAGGGTTAAGTTAATCTTAGGTTTAAGATATTATACATAGCTATAAACTTCTTAGTTAGTTAATTAGTTTTCTTATAATAGATAATAGAATTAATTCCTTTATTAATAGCTCTAAACTTAATAATAAAAAAAGTTAAATTCCTTAGAAGCCTAATATCTAGTATTTAAAGTATATTTTCCTTTAGTATGCTTCCTTAGTTAACTAAAGAAAGGTCTTTTCTTAAGTAATTCCTTACTTATCTATAGTTTTTTAACCACTAATTAGTGTTAGTACTATTAATATTAGTACCGTCAAGGCTATTACAACGTTATGCACTAGTGCACAAAGGGTCTGATTCGAACGTATATTAGTAGTTGATTCTTCAAGCTATTTAGAGGGCTACGTAGCTAAAGGAAAAAGGGATCGCGAGTCACGTGCGTGCCTCGCGTATAGGTGTAGCTAATTATAGGGTAGCATTACTATATATACTCGACTTCCCCTAGTGGTTAACCTAATGTTAACCTAGATATTATAATACTAGTAACTTCTCTTTTTAGAAAGGAAAGTAAGGTAAAGTAAATATAATTATTAAATAAGGAAAGAAGTAGGTCTAAACTATATATAACTTACTTATAGGCCTATTAAAGGAAAAGTAAGCCTAGATATTAAATCTAAGGCTCTTATTAGTTATTAACATAAGGGATTAGAAGGAGAGGTTAATCCGCGGATTAGAAAGAGGTCTAGCTTAAGAGCTCTAAAGGGCTTAAAAAACGTAATAAAAACAGAAATAAACATAAGTAAATCTAATTAGTGGATATAAGCCTCTTATTAGCCTAGGTAATAGTTAACCTAGACCTTTTATTTAGTTTATCTAGTCTCTAGCCTCTTTACCTAGCCTTTAATACAAATTATAGCTTTATTTATGTTAATAAAGGTCTTAAGGCTATTATTTAGAGATTCCTTTGTTATCACGTTAGTAATATTATTATTACTATTAATCCAGCGGACTTTGTAGATCTTGTGGCGTTTATATAACTATTAAAGGGCTATAATATTAATTATAAGGCGTTTCTCTTTTATAAAGCCTAGCTTTATAAGGCATTTATATAATAAAAAAGAGTCTATATAGATAATTATTAGGATATAATTAATCTTTAGTTAGTCTATGATTATATGCAGAGTTATAGTAATTATATAGGCTATATTAGTACCTTATACTATTATATATAATTTAGAAGCAAGGGCGCTATAAGTTATATACTTACTCTTTGTTAAGCTATATATAATAATATTGCCTCTTAAGGTAAATATGTTATCTTTTGCCTCTTTATTACTAATAATAATCACGTATCCTATCTAGGAACTTAGATCTTTGTTATTAGTAAGAGATCTATCTATAAATATAAATAACTTCGCGCTCTTAAGGTCTAGTGTTACGTGGCGGAACGCAAGGGTGGCCGATATAAGGCCAGATTTGGACTTTGCTAGAATAGAATTAACTTACTTCTAATATCTTACTATACCCCTAATAGTAGCTTACGCAAGTGAACTTAGTATAACTTTACGATTACAAATCCATTAGCCCCTCTAATAGATTCGCCCCCTATTATGCCAAACTAGCACGTAATAAGTGGTAGTAATTAGAGATTCTTTTATTATACCCTTCTAGAAACCTAGAAATAAAACCTTATATCTAAAACTAACCATTTATAACGTTAATTTACAGAGTTTTAGCGTAACTTCTTAGTTACTAAAAATAAACTACACCTTATCCACTAGTTTTATACTTTTAATAAACACAATCTAGGATTTAAGTATTAAAAACGAAAACTTATTAAAATTAGTAAATAAGAAGATTTAAATAAGCTTATAAGATATGAATTTAATAATAAAGTAGCAACAAGACATAAGCATTTAATATAGTAAGAACTGCCTATTCACTAGAACCTAATAAATACGCAAATAGTGTATCTTATTTAGAAGTAAGTTAGATCCTATATTCTAAAAGCTAAATCTAAAGGATACCTTAATAAATCTAATAGATTAGAAGGTAGTAAGGCATTAGAGAGGCTATCTAAAGGCACTAATAGCCTAGCTTATAGCACTATTACTACTAAAACTAAGAGAAGCATAGAGAAAGATAAAAATAATAAAGAAAAGGGGATTACTTACTATCCTAAAGATAACACCGCTACTTAGCGTATTAAACCCCCTAACTAGATAATAGAGTTATATCTAGAAGACCTATAGCTAGGACCCTTAAGGAACCTACTAGATTAACTAGATCTAGGGGAAATTTACACTATAGCAAGTAAATCTAATACTATAAGGATTCTTTAGGAAGTATTAGAATAGTAGTAAATTACGTAATAAGCTATAATAGACTAAATAGTATTAGGAATAGACTAGCTAGCAATAAGACTAATAACTAAAATTAGAAGCTTATAAAGCGTAAGTGCCTTAGTAGGATTAACACTATTAGCGCGAAATACTACCTAGGGAATGTTATATCTACTAAACAACTAGGGTTAGTATAATAGCTATTTAGAAGCTAGAGCAAGACTATTAGCATAACTAATATATCCGCAATACTAGTAACCGTAATACTAGTAACTATAGGATTAGCAGGGATTTATATAGTAATAGGCTAACTTACACTAGATATAGTAGCAAACCCCGTTTCCCCTAGATTAAGAATAGTATACTAATCTAGGAACCTAAAGAAAGATAGATCTAGCGCTTAATTAGGATTAGTATAGCTAATAAATAGAAAACATAGAATAGAATACGGATTTAACATAGAAAATCACAGATATTAGACACTTTAAGCCTTATAATAAACTAGAGGAGGCTAATAAAGACCTTATTATATATAATAGGAAGCAGACTATTTTTTATAATATTAAATTATAGGTCTAAGCTATTAAAGATCACTTCTACTATGCTAATCCTAGCTAATAGGATATTATTTAGAAAAAGATTTAGATATTATTCTAAGGGGATATAATGGTATAGTACTAGTAATATCTTAATTTAGGAGAGCGGAATACTATATTTAGTAATATACCTTCTGTTTTTAAGGTAGTTTAGAAGGAATTTAGTATTTAGGTTTAGGATATAATAGCGTAGCTTAATAAAGCAAAATACACTAAAGAGAACGTTATAAATAAGGTATCCTTTTGTAAATTTACATTAAAAATCTTTTAGTATACTAGGGCAAATAGTAAATTAATAGACTATTAGCTTCTAGTGTGTTTACGCCTTAAACTATATCTAGGATTACACTAGATATATCTAGTTCTAACTATAACTAATATAAGATTAGCCTATATTACTATAGTAGATAATAAAAGGCAGGATTTATATAATTACCTATGTAGTAAAGGTTATCCTATAGCTAGAAAAGGTAAAGGAAAGCTTAAGGTTCACTTTAACAAAGAGATATCTAGTAGTAACTTAGAAGATAAAAAGAATAAAGCCTCAGTAAATTAAAATAGGCTAATAAAAGTACAATTTTAGCTAGGAAATTAATATTACTAATAGGATAATTAGAATACCTGAAGACCTTTAGGATTTTTCTAACTAAGGCTATACTAGCAAAATGTCTAGATTAAGGGATAAAATTAGCAACTATAGTGGAATAAATCTTAAGAAAAGAGAAGAGAGTAAATAGAGTTTAGCTAGAATTAATAAGATAACCCCTAAAATTATTAGAATAAATAATAACCTTAAGACTTTAGACTATTAAAAAGGACAGGCTAGTTATAGCGGCCTAGGCAATTTTAATATTAGGAGAAATCGCTTACTAAAGAAAAGGAATATACAAATATTATAGTGTTTAATAATAATTCTAACGCATAATAGTAGGAAATATACCTTTAGGAGTGTAGTTACTATATAGCTAAAGAAGGGGAGGTTATAGATAAAGATAGTAAGGAGATCCTAGAATAGGAGTCTAATTTTATTAAGACTTATTTTATAGAAAATACTATAAAGGAAGTGGATAAGACTAGCATAATAGCAGATCTAACTAGATTAAGTTAACTTATTCTAGGGTAAGTAATTAAAGCTATAGTAAGACTATAGGAAGTTAAGTATAATAGAAAATAAGCGAATATATACTTAAAAATCCCTCTTAAATTTAATAATAAAGGCAAGAGTTATTAAATCTGCCTTAATTTAGGAATGTTCTTGATTTTAGTAAATAAGGCATAGCTAGAACAAAACAGGTTAAATAGAAAATAGGGAACGCAAGAGCCTAAGCCTATGTCTGGAGTTAAGTTAGCCTTTTATATTATAGAATTAGCTACTTTTAATTTTTATATTCTAGGAATAGTATGCGAAACCGAAATTACTAGTTATTTTATAGTTATAGCGGATATAATGCTAAATTTAGGACTAAAGTTATTACTTAGAATGAATTTCCTTTATAAATATAGAGCGAAGATTAATTTCGTAAACCCTAAAGTGGTTTTTAGATTGGTTTATAGCATAATAGTACTAGTAAAGATTTTTTAGCTAGCTAATAAAGTACCCTATTAAAGGGTAGTTATAGCGTAGATAGTGTTAATTTTACTAAAAGGAACCGTGTATGTACTAGTTACGTGGAAGATAGCATAGGGGAGTTAGGAAATAAGTATATACTATATATAGTTATATTTAGAACATTTCCCTAATGCTTTATTTAATAGATCTAGCCTAGGTTAAATAATTACGCATAATCCTAGTAATAAAACTATTATTATTCATAAGCATAAGAAAGTTATATAACTAATAGTAGCTAGCGAAGTTAATGCTAATTATATGATTAATAATCCTTTAGCGTATTATGCTTATTTTAGTAAGGATATTATAGAAAAAATAAGAGATATAGATAGGGATAGCAACAAATCTAATAAGAAGAAGGATAAGCTTAACCTAAAGAAGGTTAACGTAAGAGTGCTATTATATAGGATTTTATGTCTAGAAGAAATTCCATATATTATGAACAAATTCAGAGTGCGAGTTACTAATATTAATTATAACGCTGTAAGCGAATTTATTTAGCTCACGGATAAATATAATATTTATTATAATAGAGGTATTATCCCTATACCTAAAGATTAAAAAATACGGATTAACTTAGTTAACAGATAGCAATATTAGATAAGACTAATCTAGCTATATAGGCTAGGAGAATAGGATATAAGCAAACTTAATAAAGTACATAATAAACTCTACCTTAAAGGGAAGATATTATATCTAGATAAGCCAGCGGTAATAGCGTGTCTAGTGTTTATAGTTTAGTAAGAAACTAGCTAGGAAAGGAAAGGAAGAGTTATAGTTAATATAAGACCACTTAATAATATAGCTATGCTAGATATCTACCCCCTACTAGACTAAAGCGATATTATAGATAATACTTATAGTAAGAAGGTTTTTTCTCTCTTTAATAGAATAGGATTTTTCTACTAACTGCTAATTAGAAGAGACTACTAAGCCTATATAGTAGTAATATTAAATTAGGGTCTTAAAGCATTAAATATAGCACTAATAGGTTTTAAAAATTCCCTTGCTTTTGCTTAATAATTTATAGATTAACTCTTTTAGAAGTATAAGCACTTTATTTGTGTTTATATTAATAACATTATTGTGTTTTTAGATAGTATTAAGGAACATTTAAAGCATCTAGACATTATACTTAAGATCCTTAAAGAAAACAGGATAATAATTATAGCTAAGAAGTCTTTTATTAGTTACCCTACTATTTAATTACTTAGTTTTGTTATTAATAGTAATAGAATTATTAACACAAATAATAGGCTAAAAGCGTTTTAAAAAATAATCTTCCTAACTAACCTATTAAGTCTTAAAACCTTTATTAAAATAGCTAGATTTCTTTATAATAGAATTCCGTGGTTTAACATATAGATCTAACTATTATAGGCATAGAAAACAGTATTATTAAAGGAATTCCATAAAAAAGACAAAAAAATCACTAGGATCTTAAAACTAATATAGAAAAGGAAGATATAGTAAAAGATATTTTTACTAATAGAGAATAAGAAAAAGGCTTTTAAAGATATTAAAGCATTTCTAAGCAAGAAACAAACCCTATAGCACTATAATCTAAGCAAGCTACTTTTCCTTAAAATTAATGCCTATAAGGAAGGATTTAGACTATATGCCTTCTAATTATAAGAGGAATAGGATAGCTAAAGTATTCCTAAAAAAGATATTAAGAATAACTAGATATAGCTAATTCTATTTCTCTTAAGAGCAATATTAAGCATTAAGAACGGCTATAGCTTAACTAAGGCAGAAGTGGCTATAATTACGTAAAGCATTAGAAAGCTAAGAAAGATAGTCTAATCTAATAGTATTATGGTTAATGTTTTAACTAATTATTCCCTAGTAAAGGGGATTATTAAGCACATATTATTATCTATAATAGATTTAGATAAAGCTAATCTAAAACTAGCTAAAGTTACAAATTACCTATTGTAATTTAATCTAAAGGTAATGTATATACTAGGAGTGCTAAATGTTATACTAGATACGCTTTTAAGATTACTAGTAGAGGTAATATATAGGGAGGTAGCGTAAAATAGCCACTATAATAAATTAGACATAAGTGTGTATTTTATCGCAGAGGAATATATTGCTACTATAATTATAGATAATAACCTTAAGGCTAGGATTATCTAGGGGTATTAGTCTAATTAAAAATTTAGCTAGATTATTATAGCTATAAGAGCATACTAAGAAAGGCAAGCGGTAAAAAACGCTAGAATTAGACCGAAAATTCCTTTATATAGATAGGATTTGCGCGAGGATAGTCTATTATATTACTATAGTAAAGATAGATTTTTCTATCTCTATATTCCTATAATAGAGGTTAAATCCATACTATAATTAGTTTATAACAAACGTTAATATTTTAGAATTACTAGGATAGTAGCGGAGCTCTAATTAGTTTATTTTCTGCGTATAAGCTAACAGATTTAAGACTATATAGCCTATTATATAGTATGCTAGGAGAATATAATTAACCGTTCTAAACCACTAGGAGAATTACAACCCTTATAGTTAAAACTAACACCTTTTTATATAATTTTACTTAATTTTATTACGGATATGCCAGAGGTATTATTCGCTAATACAATATAGTAGATAGAAGGATACGTAATATATAACTTATTATATCTAGTGAATTACCTTTTTAGCAAAAGAACCCTTCTAATACTAGGATATACTATATATCTAGCGGAAATCTAGGCAGAATTACTTCTTTGTGCCCTATATATCGCAGACTAGGGATTACTAAGGCAAATTATTAGTAATAGAGATCCTAAATTTATATCTAATATATAGAAAGAAATATTTAGGCACGTAGGAGTTAGACTTCTTATAGGTATAGCGTATTACCCTTAAATAAATAGAATAGTAAAGAGGAAAAATTAGATAGTAATAATCACAATACAATATTATATAGTAATAGACCTAGATATAGCGTGGATATTACTACTTCTAGCACTATAATATTAACTAAATAACACTATAGCGGTAAGTATAGGATAGGCTCCTAATAAGCTATTATATAGATTCTGCCCTTTAAGCATTATTAACCTTCTCTCTCTAAATAATATAATTAACACTAGAGCTAGTGTAAATAACATAGTAGTGCTACAAAAGCTATACTAGCATAAGGCTTAATTAGCAATTATAATAGTAGCTACCCTTGCTAAGATTTAGTATAATAACCACTATAAACTAGTTAATATTAACATAGGAGATATAGTTTATCTATAATTATATAAGGGGTATAAATTACTTAGGAAGCCTAAGAAAAAATAGTTACTATAGAAGGTAAGGCTATATAAGGTACTAGAAAAGGTAAACCTATTAGCATATTAATTAGATTTCCCCCTAGATTTATAAGTCTATCTAGTGGTATTAGTTACATAGATCTAGAAGCTAGCGTAAGGAGGGGATCTATTTAGTAGGGAAGAACTAGCTCCGCCGCTAATTATATTTAATAATCTAGAGGAGGCGGATCACTAGGAAATTAAATAAATCTATAAGCATTATATTAAGATTTTTAAATAAAATAAGACTATAAGAGTGGAATTCCTTATCTAATAGAAGGGATTTATAGCTAAAGATAACTAATAGATAAGCAAAAGTAAGATATAATTTAATGCGGCTAAGATAGTGAAAGACTATCTTAAGAAAAACCTAGTTAATTAGCAAAAAGAATATATAAAGAAAGGTCTTAATCTGCCTATAGAATAGTAATAGTAAAGGAAGAAAGGTAATAGTAAGCTATTAGATTTAATAGGCTAGATTAAAGCTATTAGACCCTTTTATATATATTACCTTTTTATGCTAACTAAAAGAGGGCCCCCTTACTTAAACCTCACATTATCCCTAAAACTACTACAAGCTTAGCGTAGTTAAATCTAGTAGGAGCGTAGTTAAATTCATTTCTAGCCCTATTTTTGCTTAATAGCACTTAACTCTAAAGATAATAGTATAGATAATAAAGAGTTCTAAAAACTATAGCACGCGAAACTAAACTAGCTATAAGAAATATAGAATTATAATAACTATAAGAACTACTAAGTAAAAAACAAAACTATTATACTAGAAGTTAAATATAAGTTTTACAGATATTATATAAATCTATATTTTAATTAAGGAGCTATACTAGATTTTATTCTCTTTAAAAACAAGGTGTATATATATAACTAAATAATTTATAAGCAAATAAGGGTAGCATATCTATGCATTCGGATCCTAGCTATAATAGAATAAAATTAGATATTAGGGGAACTAATAGTTACTAACTTAGCATAGTAATAATCTATAACTAACAGGGAAAGAATTAAATATATCTAGTAAATTAACAAGCTTTTAGCAAAACTAGGGACTATAACCTATTATAAGAATATAAAGTTTTTTAAATACTATTTAAATTAAGTAAAATAACGTAATTAACTATAAAAATATTTATACCCTATATAATAAATTACATAATTATAGCAGTAGTAGCACTTAGATAAACTAAGAATAAGATAAGATAAGGTGAATATACTATTATAACTAGCAAAGGGGTGCGATAAAAACATTAGTTAAGTGGCTAAGGTTATTTAAAAGATAGTTAAAACTAAGGAATAAGGTAATAATAATAATAATAATTATATAAGTAAAGCATTAGATTTAGATACAAAGTAAGAGAAGTATAGATAAGCAATAGAAGAGTTAATTAAAGATAATTATATAAGAGCTATAAGGAGAGAGTAGTTAAAGTAAGTAAAAGTAAAGTTAAAAGGTAATAAATCTATTAGTATATTAAATAAAGAAAGCGTTAAGATAGTAAGAGTTAATCTAATGTAGTTAAGGGCATAATCTCCTAAATTAGAATTAGAATTACCTAAACTAGGATTAGAACCTAAACTTAATAAGAATAGTGGTTTTAAAAGCAAAAATAATAAGGATATTAACAAGATAGCTGTAGAATTTCTTATTAGACTATTATAGGTTTATACGCAAATAGCGGAGCTTAACTTTAAACTATTATATCTTAGATTTAGAAAGCTAGGATCTAGAATTAACGCTTAAATACTAATACCTAATATTAGCATAGTAGCATATAAGAGAGTAAGGGAGGAGTTTAATGCCATATATAAAGGAAAAAGTATTAAAGGAGTTAACTTTAGTAAATTTAGATATACTATATTAGGTTATAAAAACAGTAATTAGGATATTAAATATATAATCTAGGCTTACGCGTATAAATTCGCCCTTAAAGGGGCTACTATAGTATCTAGCAAATTAGAAGTTAACTTAAAGGATATGTATTTTATATTATAGTAAAATATAGTTATATAAATTTTTACTATATTTAAAGAATAGAAGGCTATATTAATTATAAAGTAAGTAGTAGTAAAATGAATAGGAAAGAGAGTACTTTAGACTATAATTAATCTAATAGAGTGTAGAGTAACTAGAAGAGCAAAGAATTAGGTAAAAACAGTAGCAGTGGCTTTCTATAATAGTGTAATAGTTAAATATAAATAGTAAATAGCCACTTATAATAGCATATTATCTCTGCTACTATAAGCTAACCTTTTAGCTCTTTATTTTGTAGATAAATACAGCGTAGTAAATGCTATAATTATAGGTACGTTAGCTAGTATTAGTTAGGTAGATTTACTCTATATTAGTATAGAGAAGGAGTTAGTGTAAAAATTATCTAAATTAAAATAAGATAAAAAGAGAATTTAATAGCACAAGAAAAGTAAGATTAATAACTTAGTTAATTAAGTTAATAACCTTATTAATTAAGTTAGTAAAGTTAAAAAGGATTTTAATATAATTAAGGAGTAAGTAAAAATAGCATATATAGTTACTAAAGATATATTAAAGGATATTTATAATTTAGCGGAATTAATAGAAAAGGAGTTAAAAAGCTTCTAGAAGAAGTTTAAATAAATTATAGATATATTAATAGCCTAAAAAGAGAAAATCTTAAACTTTAAGTTAGGTAAAATATTAATTAATATTAATAAATAACTTAAGACTTTAAAATAGGATATAGTTAAGAGAACTAAATTTAAAAAGAAGATAGTGGAATTAGTATTTATAGTAATAGGAATGTTAAAAGAAATATAAGCTTAGGATATAAAGATTAAGAACCTTATAAATCAGTAAAAAAGGTTTAAGGAGAATAGTAAGAAAATAAATTTAGCTCTAGTGAGGCTAATTCTAGTAATTAGAACCCTAGAAATACAAAATTAGGCAACCCTAGCTCTAGAGATACTAGCGTAAACACTGGTTTTAGTAATAATATTTTTAGGTAGACCTAATAAGTATTAAGGTAAATTACATTAGGGAACACTAAAAATAGGCAATAAGTAACCTTATAGTGGGATAGGACCTCTAGCAATACTAAGTAAGAAGCCTAAATTACTAGGAAAGCCTAGTCTAAAGATAGCTTAAATAGATATTTAATAAATAATACTAGATATACCTATAGCATAGGAAATAAGTAAAACATTACTAGTATTATTAGGAAAAAGGATAATAAGGACATTAACATAGATATTACCTATTATGTGCATATTAATTACTAAGGTAACTAAGCTACAAATTAAGGAGAATAAATTTGCTAGATTACTAAATTAAAGGAATAGATTTAGATATTAAGGCATAGAGTTAGAATATAGTGTATAGTAAGATAGGAAGTTAGGATTTAGACTAAGTATAAGATTAAAAGGGATAAGGGAATAGAGGAATTTAATATTTTACTAAAACGAAATAATAAAATATAATAAAGATTAGGTGCTTAATATTAGATAGAAAGAATACATTATTTAATATAATAGTTTACAAGTGTAAGAGAGGAATTATAATTATAGTAAGGGATATACTAAGTTTGCTTTTTTCTTTATGTAAATTTAATAGAAGTTTTTTTAATAAGCTTAGCTAGATAGAGGCTAAATCTGGTTGTGGTTTAAGCAATAATAACTAGGATAGTTGTCTTTTTAGCGTGCCTAGCACTTATTATGTAGTAGAACGTAAGGGTAGCTAATATAAGGCTAGATTTAGACTTTGCTAGAATAAAATTAACTTACTTCTAATATCTTACTATATCCCTAATAGTAGCTTATGTAAGTAAACTTAGTATAACTTTATGATCGCGAATCCGTTAGCCCCTCTAACGGATTCGCCCCCTATCGTGCCAAACCAGCACGTAACATCTAGAGGGATGTAATATAAACCTTATTCTTAATATTAAATCTGCTAATTAATGCGTTTGTTTAATTAAGTTATATTATTAGTAGTTAGTTCTTAGTGTTATATAGTAATTAATAGGTTATAGAGGGCTTTGGGTTAATAAATAGTTATAATGTAACTCCCTTATGCTTATTATTTAATATAATCTTGTTTTACGGTTAGTGACTTTAGGTTAATTTACTTAATCTTCTTGCTTTAACCTTTCTAATATAGTTCTATTAAATTATTAGCGTTTTACGTAAGGATATAACTATTAAAGATAAGGGGATTCTTAGCTAATAGCTTCTGCTTTGGTTTCGCTAAGAAATTCGCTTTCTTAAGTTCTCTCTCTTTAAGATTATAGAAATCCTAGTTACTAAGGCCTAGCGTATTGTCTATCTATATTTTAACTACTTTAAAGAGGTTATTATCTTTTAAAGCGGTGATTAATAAGCATAGGTTATAGGTTAAGGTTATTATATTAAGATAGTCTCTGTAATAACGGAAGTAAGTTACAAACTAGTGAGTTCCTGCTTTTATAATTCTATATAAAGGCTTAATAACTTCTATTATAGTTCCTTTAGGAAATAAATATGCTATCTATTTAGGTAATATAGTAATAATTAATCTTATAAGCTATGTTTTTAATTGCACGTACGCCTATGTGATATCTTGAATCTATAGGATAATGCCTTTAGATCTAAGTAATAGTGCTATTACAATAATTAATTGTTAACTTAACTATTAGATTATTAGGGATTAGGTTAGAATAAATTCCTTCCCTTTATTATTTATCCCTTAGATTATAAGTTATAACTTTTTATATAGCATAGCTATTCCTTTGCCCTTTACTTCTCTTACTATATGAGATTTAAAGAGTCTTTTATTACTATATTTAGCAGGGTTAAACATTATAAATCTAAATATATTATAGGCTTATAAAGCATTAATCTTAGCTTAATCTAATAACTTAAAGGGCTTACCTTAGGTTATAATCTTCCCTTCCTAGCGTAACTAAAGGGCTAGATCCTAATTAGCTTCTTCCTTTGCTATAAGAAACATTTTACTTAACTTACTATTAGCTATAATTTCCTCTATTAATACTTCCTCTTAGTCTTTATTTACTAGGTAATTAGTTATAGTGGATAGAGTATTAATTCCTATAAGGTTAAATTAAACTATAAGCTTCTTTTATAGTTTACTATGCTTTTTTCTAACTTATAGGGCTTTTTTACTTAAAGCTTCTAGGGTAGTTTCCTTAATAGTAGGCTTATTATCTTCTATAGCCTAGTTATTATCTTTAGGCGCTAATTCTTAGGTTTCTTTAGCTTAGTATAGATTATAATAATACGGTTTTATAACTATTAACTAGAATCTAGTTAGTCCTTAGGGTAATTAAAGGGTATAGGTCTCTCTATTAGTAGTAAGAAGCTTATAAGGGCTATACTATCTATCTTTCTCTCTTTAAACGTGTATATCTAACTATAGTAAAAGTTAGTATATTAGCAAAGTATTTAGGCTATTCTAGGTTTATAGAGCATTATAAACTTGCTATTTTGCTAGAAGTTATTAGACTTTATTAGTAGCTTTGCGAATTACTTTAGCTTATTAAATAATAAATACACTTAGCGGTGACTTATTAGTTATCCTTAGGTATACACTAAAAACAAGAAGGGTTAGTATAAGGCCGTTTAGCCCTACTGTATTATTTATAGCTTTTATAGCTATCTAAAGTCGCTATTTAGGCATAAGGTCTTAACCTATAGAGTCTATAATAATTATATAGGCTTGCCTTAATAGTCCGTAATAGTATTTAACCTTTCTAATGCTATTATAAGCTTTAACTAGAACTTTATTAATCTTAATTAATAGTAGTTATGTGTAATGCTTAAATTCTAATAATATAAAGTTCTTTCTAGCATTATAGACAATCTAATCTAGAGGGCCTAGATAGGTATTAATCTAGTATTCACGTAGAGTGTTCTAAATATTATAAGCTTTCTGCTTATTTAGATTAAGGAATTAGGCTTGTTAAAAATAAGACCTATTTTTAGCCCTTTTCTAGTCAAAGGACCTTTTTATTACTAGCTTGCATTGCAAGCCTGACAGCTGCACTGCAGCTGTCAACGGTCGCGAAGGTGGCTGTCAATAGCTACGACCGACCGTGTGGATGACTAATCCAAATCAATTGTGGATTATTCAATTGCGTTGTGGCTATAAGCATAGCTATAACTACGCCACTAGTAATTAGGTAAGCTAGGGTGACGTAAGCAGGTTACCCTACACATAGGTTACCCTATAGCTATCTTTGACAGCGATTTTCTCTTTAACTAGAGGTTATACAAAAGTTTTACATATAGCAAATTAAAGCTAGAAGACAGGGCTTTTATTTTATATAGGAATATTTTTTAGACCAAAAGTTAGTGCATGTGAGTTGCTAGTTTATATGGTGGTGAGTTGATTTTTTAGATTTTATATACAAATGAATTTTGCGGAAAATCAAAAGTAGCCCTTAAGACCCTTTTAGCAGCCTGGATCCACCGATATAGTCAGTGGGTATATGAGAGAAAGAAGATCTTTTTAATCTAGCTAGATAGCTAGGCCTCTTAATCTAACAGCCGCATTGCCCGTATAACGTCACTAAAATTAATTCTATTAGTATATAAGATATCGTAAAAGTTATCTAGATTGAATTTTATTAGTTGATAACTGCCATAACCTTCCGTTGCGTTACGTTGAATATTCAACGTGGTGGTTCTATTAGTCCCCGACCGTAGAGCTACACCTGTACAGCTGTTGCTAGCCAGCAACTAGCTCCCTACATTTCAATAAGGCTACTTAAAACGAAGTTATAGAATTAATAATATAAAGAACTAGTTAGCTATTAATCTAAATAATATTAATAATAATCTTATAGTTAAATTTGTAATTATCTTTAACTATAAACTTAAATTTACCTAGAGCCTTTCTATTTATTTAGTAATAGTAGTAAATTTTAGTTAATTATTTAATAGCTTTAGTCTTAATATTATAACTAGCTTATTATAGTATCTTTATAAGCTATTAAACTAATAAATACCTAAATTAACAATATAATTAATAAATTTCTATCTCTAATATATAGAAGGCTACTATTTCTTTAGCTTCTAGAGTCTACTAAAGGTATCCCTATTTCCTAATAATAGGAATAATCTTATTGCCTTAGATTAATATATTCGTAAGGTTATTAACCTTAATCTATAATCTATCTATATTATCTAAAGAGAATAAGAAGGGCATATATATATTAACTATATAGAAAGAAATATTACCTAGCTTTATTAGTATATTAACTACTCCTTATATGGTTACTTTACTAGCACTGAATTTAATTATCTTCTCTAGAGTTATTTTAATCTTTAGTAATAGTATTAATCTTAGTAAAGCTTACACTTATCTAATTCTAGCTATTAATATGCCTAAAGCTCCTGTATTAGGTATAATTCCTTAGAAGACTTCTTTAGAGTAATATTCCTCTAAAATATAGGAGGTCTTTACTTTATTAAAGGGATTATACTTAAGGTAAGCGTGTTTAAATGCTTAATCTCTTAAGGTTATAATAACATTACTATTATCTAGTTATAATCCTAATATAAACAATTATATAATACTTAGTTAGTTAAACTTTAACGTAGAGGTCTCTTTAGTGTTATTATCCTTATCTTTATTATTATTAGATTTAATAAAAGCTTTAGCTAATTCCTATGCTCCTTTAGTAAGGTTATCTATTTCCTTAGGTCCTTAGCCTTTATAAGCTATAAGGAATACTTAGAACTTTCTCTCTATAGGTAGTAATTAGTGCCTTTTATTCTTCCACTAGCGTTCTTTTGCCTCTTTATAGTCTTTCTCTAAATAATTTATTAACTAATAACTATTCTTATTATAGACATAGCATTTGCTATAGCTATAGCCTTAGTTATAATAGCTATAGCCTTTGCCTTAACCTTATTAATTATATAGTTAATTATAATAGCAGTCTATAAATATTACCTCTAAATTATTAGCATTAGTACCTTTAATTAAATTAGGTAGCTAATATATTAGCTTTAGCAATAGATATTAATTTATAGAGGTCTCTAGTAAGTCCTTTAAAACTAGGTAAATAATTATATTTAGCTTGCCTGCACTCTAGAACACTAGAAATCACGCTTAAGGTCTAATAATAGAGCTTTATATTAACTATTAATAGGGGAAAGAGTCCTCTATAAACGCGCTTAAGGGTTATAAGCAAAATCTTAAGATAATCTAGCTTAGATTTATTAGGATTCTAAGCGATAATGTTCTTAAGTATTATATTATTTTATTCTTAGTAATAGAACTATTAGTTACTTTCTGTTTTAAAGCGTTAATAGATATTATTAACCATTTGTTTATATATAAGACCTTTATTTACTAGATAATTAAGGTAATACTGTTTAGTATTACCTAAGAGCATAATTAGAAGGGCCTTATATATGTATTCCTATAGAAGGTTTATTCTGTTATATTTATTCTAGAATAGGTTAACTTTTAGCGTGAGGAAGTTATATATCTTCCTACTATAATACTTATTATCCTTATATCCTTTTATAAGTTCTAAGATCTTTTTTATAATTTAGTCTTTAGAGGGGATTATTAAGGTTAGTATAACTTAAGCTAGTTATAGCTATTAAACTAGTTACTCTAGGGTAATTAGTAGAATTATTAGCAGTTAAGGTGTGTTTTTTCTTAAAGGTAGTTATATAGTAGGAGGGTTATTAATAAGAGGATTATAAAGCAAAGGGTTATAAAAAGAGGGAGTGTAAATAAGAGGGCTTATAATAGGAGGGTTATTAAGGGTAAGATTATTAATAGAAAGGAATTTACTAGTAGCTATTTACTTTATGAGTTTATTCTTAGGCTATTATAATATTATATTTTCTTTAAGGACTTAGACTAATGATTTAATAATTTTACTACTTTAATTCTAAATAATATAAACGCTGTTTTTATAGAGGTAGTCTTATAATTTACGCACTAAGGGTTATAAAGCTTAGTTAAGTATTTCTTTAGTCTAGCTATTAAGGTTATTATAGAAGATCTCCTATAGGGCAAGATCTTTATATTAGCCGCTCTTATAGATATTAATTATCTATGCAATATAGTTATTAAGCTCCTAATCCTTAGCAGTCTAAGGGTCTAGTTCTCTAAAGCTCTCCTAGTTAGTTATAATAGCTAAGGCATGTTTTTAAAGTTATTAAGGTAGGGTAAACTTATTAGGTCTTTTAGGGTTTATAGATTAAGTAGGCTGCTTTTCCCTTATAGTCTATAATAACACTTATTTATTATTAGAAGGTATTATTATATTATATAGTTTAGCTATTAAGGCTAAGGGATTTTTTAACTAGTAAGGGTTAAGTTAATCTTAGGTTTAAGATATTATATATAGCTATAAACTTCTTAGTTAGTTAATTATTTTTCTTATAATAGACAATATAATTAATTCCTCTATTAATAGCTTTAAACTTAATAATAGAAAAAAAAGTCAAATTCCTTAGAAGCCTAATATCTAGTATTTAGAGTCTATCTTCCTTTAGTACGCTTCCTTAGTTAACTAAAGGAAGGTCTTTTTTTAAGTGATTCCTTGCTTATCTGTGGTTTTTTAACCACTAATTAGTGTTAGTACTGTTAAGGCTATTATAATGTTATACACTAGTGCATAAAGGGTCTAATTTAAAGGTATATTAGTCGTTAATTCTTTAAGCTATCTAGAGGGCTACGTAGGTAAAGGAAAAAGGGATTATAAGTCACGTGCGTGCCTCGCGTATAGGTGCAGCTAATTATAGGGCGGCGTTGCCGCACGTGCTCCACTTCCCCTAGTGGTCAACCCGACGTTGACTCGGATGTCGCAACAATTAAGGCTATTATAATATTATACACTAGTGTAAAAAGGGTTTAATTTAAAGGTATAATAGAAGTTAATTTATAAAGCTATCTAGGGGGCTATATAGCTATAGGAAAAGGGATTACAAGTTACGTGCGTGCCTTGCGTACAGGTGTAGCCAATCATAGGGCGGCGTTGCTGCACGTGCTTGTGAGAACAATAATAGCTAGGCAAGAGGTATAGGGGCTCTGGTATATTAACTAAAGCTTGCTAGGTCTAAGTGTGTTATACGTGTAAGTCACTAGCTTATAGCTAGTGGCTTGCTAGTGTTACGTAAACCTAGCCCTAAGGTATAGCCTATCCGCAGGGCACACTAGTAGTACGCTTATATTATAAGTAAGGCCTTATAATTATCCCCTTACTTATAGCTAGGCTTCCAAATAGCTTTTACTAGCTTCTATATAGCTATTTACTAACTAGCTACTATATTAAAATAATAATAAATAATAATAGTATTTAAGTATAAATTTACCTTTAACTCCCTATTATATTATATACTTTTTACCTCTATATTCTTAGTTAACTTTTTAAAACTATTATAATATCTTAAGTTACTATTATATTCCCCTTATTACCTCCCTTAGTTTTATTATAGATTTAAACTATATTCCCTTAAAGGAATACTCTTATATATACTATTTATACACTAGATATACTAACTTTAAGAAGAGCCCGCTATCTAAGCCTAAATTACCCTAGATTAACTATTAATTCCCTATAGAATTATTTACTACTACTATAATAGTAAAATATTTAAAACACTATATTTAATATTATAAGTATAGTAATACTTATAATACTATATATATACCACTATTCCTATATCTTTTAGTCCCTTATTACTAATATCTTTATATAGGCTATAGTTACTATAAAAGGTAACTTTTTAAATCTTTTAACCCTAATAAACTAGGCATAAACCCTTATAGTTACCCTTAGTAGCTTATATAAGGAAGACCTAGAGAACTAAATATTCTCTAAGGTAACTTACTTTAGTTTTACTAGGACTTATCTAAACCTAATACTAGGGTTTAATTATGCTAATATAGCACACTATATTATATTTAGCCTTACTAAGGCTATAAAGGTTTATTAAGTCTATCTCTTCCTTACTTATACGCTAGTTTTTTACTTACTTCTTAGGGTAAGAGGTATTAATTTTATATAACTAGTATATTATTTCCTACTAGTAACTTTCTATTACTATATTTCTAGCTCTTATCCTAGGGGTAGTAAGTACTCTAATCCTTTTTACTACCTCTTTACTAACCTTTTTATAGCTAAATTATTATAAACTTTCCTATATTTAAAAGGTAAAGGTAACTTTATATCTAAGGTCTTATAACCTAGGTTTTATACCCTAGGGTATTACTAAGTATTACTTTTACTAAGTAATATAGGAGCTAATTAGTAAGGATAGGGACTAGGGTAAGTACTTTCTTTATAGAGATATAGTTCTTTTATATAAAAGAGCTATAATAAAGGGGTTTCCTTTAAGTCTTTATACTCTATAGGTATATTTTTATTTATTTTTTTATAAGTAGTCTAAGGTTTCTTAGTTTAGAGTATAATAGTAGCTAGTAAGGCTAGGCCTTTTTTATAGGAATATTATATCTCTTTACCTATAACTTACTTATATCTTACTATCTCTCTTATAGGATTTACTTTAGTAAAACGCTTAAATTATATATTACACGCTTTCTATATCTTTAGCTAGGACTTATTAGTTATATTTACTTAGCTAACCCTTTTATTTTACTAGGTATTTATTACCTTTATAGGTCTTCCTATAGTCTCTAATTTCCTTTACTTTATACTTATTTTCTTTATCTTTAAGGTCTAGTATTAGTATTTCCTTATCCCTAGTGTCTTTATAGTAATTTTATAGCTCTAGTAAACTAATATAGAATATATTATATAGCTAACTATATTTTTTAGGTAATACTAGTTAGTACGCTTATTTTCCTATAGTATTAAGTACTTAAAATAGTCTAATAAATCTAGGGGTTAGCTTTTATTTTATATCCTTAAGTCTAATGTTCTTTACTAATAGTACTATAAAGTTACCTCGTTTTAAGGTTAATAGCTAGTAGCGCTTATTATAGTACTTTACCTAGGTTTTAGTAGCTTTTACCTAGTTTTCCTTTAGTTACTCCCTAACTTTATATAACTTTATAATATATATATAAGCTTCTAGTACTTTCTCTTTCTTAATCTTATCCCTAAGAGCTAGGCAAAACTTAGGTAAATATCCTATAAGGGAGTAGTTTAAAGAGTAACCTATAGTCCTATTAACTATATTATTATATATAAATTAGGCTACTAGAAGTAGCTTTAGCTATATTTACTAGTTCTCTATAATAAAGTATTAGAGGTAATGCTTAAGTACTTAGTTTATTCTCTCTATTTACCTATTAGTTTAGGGGTAAAACACTATAAAAAGCCTTTGCTTTATATATAATAGGTAATATAGGTCTAACTAGAATTAGCTTATAAAGACTAATCCCCTATTAGATATAATGCCCTCTAGTGCCCTAAATTATAGTTTAATCTCCCTATAGAAAAGTTCTACTAATTTAGCTATATTAATAGTAGTAGTTATAGGTAGGAATATAAAGTACTTAGTAAATTAATCTATAATCACTAGGATTACGTTAGTTTCTTGCTCACTAGCTTGCCTAATAGGCAATCCTATAACAAAGTCTATTAAGATCTCTACCTATAGTTACCTTAGTATTAGTAGTAATTTAAGGCTTCTATATAAGCAATGCTATCTAGCCACTACCTATTAGCAAACCCTATAGCTTATAATATAGTCTAAAATAGACTTACTTATAGCTAGCTACTAGAAGTAACGCTTTAATAGCTTAAGAGTGTGCTTAGTCCTAAAGTAACCTACTAGTAAATTATTATAGTATAGCTATAGAAGCTTCTATTATAAGATAGGCTCCTAGGGAATGACTACCTGTCTTAGTATATTAGGAGACCCCTTATACTATATAACTATAGACTAGCCTTTCCCTTCCCTTTTACTAGGGAGTTATTAGTCTTACTATTTTACCTCTATAAATCTAGGTCTTAATCCTATGCCTTTTGTAGTAATTACGCTAATAGTTTATTTGCCTTAAATTAGTAGGGATTTAGTAATATAATAGCCCCCTATATCTCTTATACTACACTAATATCTTAGATACACGCTACCTTCTCCTAGAAATTACCCTTATTTAGCTAATCTTTTACTAGATTTATAGTAGCTATCTAGCCTCTTAACTAGGCTACTCTAGCCTCTAAAGCTTTCTCTATAGGGGCTAGGGTATTTTCCTTCCCTAAAGATATCTTATTAAGCCTCTCTATATCTAAGACTAGCAATATACCTAGTCTTCTTTAATATATTAGTATCCCTTCTTTTACTACTTCTTTAGTAGCTACTATTTTCTTTTAAAGTTCTAGTAAAAGTGCCCTATTTATTAGGGGTTTGCCTTTATAATTAGACCTCCTTAATAGTGCATTTACTAGGTTACTTTTCCCTAGTCTATGCCTAATTATAAAGTAAAAAGGGTAAAGAAATATATACTATCTAGCTTACCTTCTGTTTAGCTTTTGCTACCTTATAAAGGTCTATAAGTTATAGTAGTCTAATAGGACCTTCACTAGGGTTGCTATACCTTTAACATAGTGTTACTAGTGCTTAAATAACTTTACTATAGTAAGTAACTCTTAGTTAGCTATACTATAATTACGCTTAGCAAGTGTAAACTTCCTTAACTAAAAGGCTACTAGATGCTAATAGCCCTTATTATCCTATTATAATAGGATTCCTACTATTATAAAGATAGAAGTATTTATCTTAATACACACTAGTTAACTTAGGTTATAATTATTGAATTCAAAAGAGTGGACCAATCCATCTGCACCTAGGATTACAAAGCCTTATGTATTTTAACACCCCCCCTAGAATTGCATATCTAGGTGCCCTATAGAGGTCTTAGGCTTATACTAGCAATTAAATTTTTTTTAGTTATTTTAGCAGGGTTCGAACTTGTAACCTTACCTTGCAGAGCAGTGCTCTACTATAGTAGGCGAAACGCTATAGTAGGCCTAACCACTGCAACGCTACAGTGGGCCTAACCACTGCGCCACTAGGCCTATAACCTATTAAATTCAAAAGAGTGGACCAATCCATCTGCACCTAGGATTACAAAGCCTTATGTATTTTAACAATAATAATAGAGGAGAGGCACTTACTAAAAGGCGTCTTTTAGCTAGTTAAATACTAGCTATTCCTTTGCTCTAAATATAAACTTCCTAGTCTAGATGCTATTTTAACTACCTTTTATTAACGCGTGTAAAGGTACTATAATCCTAGAGTATCTATAGATAAACTATTAGTAGAAGTTATAGAATCTAAGGAATAACTATATATCCTTAAAGCTTATAGGTTCCTTTTAATCTTAGATTATATTAACCCTACGCATATCTATTAAGATCCTATTAACTAATAGGATAAACCCTAGGAATTTTACTAACTCCTAGTAAAATAAGCACTTTAAGGGTTTTATATATAGCTTTGCTAATCTTATATATTCTAGGACTTCCTTAATATATATAGTATACTCCTCCTATATTTTTAAGAAGATAAGGATATTATCTAAATATACTACACAAATAGTGTTAACTAGCCTATAAAGCGCTTTATAAATATAGCTTTAGAAAGTAAATAGGGTATTTATTAACCTAAAGGGTATTATAAGATATTTATAGTGTTTATAATGCGTATAAAACGTAGTTTTTTACTTATTACTCTCTTTAATATAAATTTAATAGTAAGCATCCTTAATATTAATCTTTAAGAAGTAGTAAGCCCCTTAATAATAGTTTAGGATCTTTAAAATTAGGGGGAGAGTGTAGTAATTCTTCTATATTACTTTATTAAGTCCCTAATAATTTATATATAGTTAAAGTATTTTATCTTTCTTTAGTATAAATAGGATAGGTATGCTTATAGGGCTCTTAGAGGGTCTTATCTAGCCTTTTTATAGGTTTTTATTAATATATTTATAGAGCTCCTTTAGCTTACTGTAGGAGAGAGGGTAAATTAGTCTATATAGGGGTGTGGCCCTAGGTATTAGGTTAATTACGTAATTAGTCTCCTTTCTTAATAGTAAGCTTCTTACCTTATCTAATATAAATATGTTTCTAAACTTATATAGTTCCTTAGGGATATCTTTAATAGTTCTATATGCTTTTGCCTTCTCTTTATCTTTAAGGGCAATAAACTTATCTTCTATAACTCCTATAATAGTATATATAATAGTCTTATTATATATTACCTTTATAAACTTATAGGGAGTTATAAGTAAAAAGGCTATTCTCTTTTTCTTAAACTATTACTCTTATAAGTGTAAATAAAGGTATATATATTCTTTAGTAAGTATATATATTCTAATTAAGAGAGGGCTTCCCCCTATTCTTAGGTCCTTATCTATAGCTATATATAGTAGCTTAAGGTCCTTTTCTTCTTCTCTTAAGTCCTTAATTATAATAGGTACCTTATAAATACTATATTAGGGGACTATAAGGGCCTTTACTACCTTAAGCATAGGTGCTATAGCCTTAGCCTAGTTAAGTTTATAGTTCTTTATAAATTTAGTACTAATAATATTAATTTTAGCATAGCTATTAAGATCCACTACTATTTTAGTGTCTTTATACCTATAAATAGTAACTAGTGTGTAAAATTAATACCCTATTAGCACCCTAGTATTTAAGGTAAAGGTAAGGGTATTTACTTTTACCTTAGGAAGTTTCCCTAGCCTTCTTAGGGCTTTTTCTTTAGCTTATTACACTTCTATATAAGATACTCTATATTACTATAGTTAAAATATTATCTTTTATCCTTAACTTTACTATTATTTAAGTAAGTAGCTAGGCCCTTTTCCTAGTTCTTATTCCCTTAATCCTTATAAGGTCTATAACCTTATAGGGAGTCTTACCTTTAATATTAGGGGGCCTTATATAGGCCTTTATCCCCTAAATAGTTAGGCTTTTGCTTATTCTTTAGTATTACCTCCTAAAATCACTAGGTAAGTTATATAATCTCTTCTTAAGTCTTTCCTATAATTAAAGAATATAAGTTAATATAATCCTATAGGTTAGGGAGTAACTTTATAAAGAATATAAGAGTATAAGACTTTTTAGAGGCTTTTTCTAGGTATTTCTCTAGTAAATCTAAGTAAATACTAAATTAGATAGGGCTTTAACCCTTATATTGCCTTACGTTCTCTAGCTATATAGCTATTTATATATTATAGTTTATAGCGTCTTTAAGTAGTATAAGTATCTAATCCTAGAACTTATCCTAGTTATCTTTAAGGTTTTCCTAGCTATTAGCCTATTATTCTTTAAGGTATTTATCCTATCTTACCTAATAGTTAGTGTGTATATAGTTAAGTATAAGGAGAATCTTTTAATAGTGTTAAAAGTAAGACCTATTTTTAGCCCTTTTCTAGTCAAAGGACCTTTTTATTACTAGCTTGCATTGCAAGCCTGACAGCTGCAGTGCAGCTGTCAACGGTCGCGAAGGTGGCTGTCAATAGCTACGTCGCAGCTGTCAACAGCTGCGACCGACCGTGTGGATGACTAATCCAAATCAATTGTGGATTATTCAATTGCGTTGTGGCTACAAGCGTAGCCATAACTACGCCACTAGTAATTAGGTAAGCTAGGGTGACGTAAGCAGGTTACCCTACACATAGGTTACCCTATAGCTATCTTTAATAGCGATTTTCTCTTTAACTAGAGGTTATACAAAAGTTTCACATATAGCAAATTAAAGCTAGAAGACAGGGCTTTTATTTTTTGGACCAAAAGTTAGTGCATGTGGGTTGCTAGTTTGTATGGTGGTGAGTCGATTTTTTAGATTTTACATACAAATGAATTTTGCGGAAAATCAAAAGTGGCCCTTAAGACCCTTTTGGCAGCCTGGATCCACCGATATGGTCGGTGGGTATATGAGAGGAAGAAGATCTTTTTAATCTAGCTAGATAGCTAGGCCTCTCAATCTAACAGCCGCATTGCCCGTATAACGTCACTAAAATCAATTCTATTAGTATATAAGATATCATAAAAGTCATCTAGATTGAATTTTATTAGTTAATAACTGCCACAACCTTCCGTTGCGTTGCGTTGAATATTTAACGTGGTGGTTCTATTGGTCCCCGACCGTAGAGCTACACCTGTACAGCTGTTGCCAGCCGGCAACTAGCTCCCTACATTTCAATAAATAGTTATATTAATATTTTTTCTTTACCCTATTAAAAGTATAGTTTAGGTTATTAAGCTATATCTTATACTTCTATAGGTTTATAAGATATTAAAGCTTAGTAATATTCTAGACCTTAATCTCTTAGCTACTTTAGCTTAAGGGAGTGCTAGGTCTTTACCCCCTTTTTACCTATACCTCCCTCTTATTTAGCTATAATAGGTTAATAAGCTCCTTTTCTTATTCTTATAGTTTCTAGAGTTATTTAAGCTAAGTAATTTGCTTTATTATTACTATAGCTTTAGTACTAATAGTAAGGGGTTTAATTTTAAGTATAGTCTCTATAGAATATAGTATATTCTTAGCTATAGTGCTACCCTTATTTAATTAGTTCTAGTTATTATCTAATATTACTCTAGTAAATTAGGTAGTTCTCCCCCCTATATTACTCTTAAGTAGCTAGTAAGAGAAGCTTTAGAATTATAAGAATAATAATAGCTAAGTAAGAGATATAAGGGCTTTAGTATATTAACTAAAGCTTACTAGGTCTAAGTGTATTATATATATAAGTTACTAGCTTATAGCTAGTGGCTTACTAGTGTTACGTAGACCTAGCCCTAGGGTGTAGCCTGTCCGCGGGGCGCGCTAGTGGTGCGCCTGTGTTGTGAGTGGGGCCTCACAGTGCTCCACTTCCCCTAGTGGTTAACCTAATGTTAACCCGGATGTCACAACACCTATAGAATATCCTTAATACTAATAACTAGCTTATTTTAAAGTAAAAAGCTATATTTTACTATAGCTTATTAAACACTATAATCTATAGGGAGATTATTATTATTTACTTAATAGACTAGTATTTAGTAAGCTTAATATTAGTATTATTTTAAAGCTACTAGTAGAGGTTAAAAAATATAGCTTTTAATATATAAAAGATCTCTTTAAATTACTATTTAGTTAAGATATAAAGGACTTTCTTATAGAAGGCTATTAAGGCTATAAGTAATCTATACCTAGTGGTTATAAGAGAATAGTTATTATTTTATAGTAAGTTCTTTAAAAAAGAGTATTATAAATAATTAATATAGTAATAGTAAGGTATAGTTTATTATTATTATTATTATCTTTAACTAAATTTAGTAGGAATTACTTTAAAGAAAAGAAGTTTATCTTTATTTTTATATTATAAAGTATAATAAAGAACGTAAAGTGCACTAGTTTAACTAGAGAGTGCGCTAATTTAACCAGAGTATACTAAAATATTTAGTATACTCTTGTTTACTATACTAGTAGTAAAAATATAACTTTTTCTATATAGCTTCCCTTTTCTAGCTATTTAACTAGCCTTACTAACTTAGTATGTTATAAATAAGGGCCTTTAGAGGTATAGTAATTACCTAGGGCATGCGCTATAAAAACACTAATTTAATATAGGAAAGCCCTATTTTTAACGCAATAGTAGGCCTAAAAATAACGAATTTTACATGACTACGCCAATTTTTAAACGACTGCGCTAACTTGGATCGCACCCTAAAGGCTAGTACTTTTAAATTTATAGGGAAAGACCAGGTACCTAAGGGCTAAAAGGTACTAAAGAATAGGCTTATTTATAAACTTAAAAAGGATAAAGAAAATAATCCTTTAAAATACAAGGCCTAACTTATTACTAAGGGATTTATGCAAATTAAAGGTCTAGATTATCTAGAGACCTTTGCTGCCATAAGCATTCCCCCTAGCTAGAAGATTTTACTAGCACTAGTGGCTTAGAATAACTAGGGAATTAAATAGGTTAATTTTATAAGAGCTTTTCTTAATAGTAAGCTATAATAATAGATTTATATAATTATTCTAGACGGATTTATTAAATTCCTTCAAGTAAATCCTAAACTAGCTAAACTAGCTAGAAGTTTTAGCTATAAACCTACTAAAGATTAAGTAATTCTATTATAGAAGTCTTTATATAGCCTAAAATAAAGCTTAAGGGAGTGGTAATAAGCACTAACTATAGTGCTTAAATCCCTAGGATTTAATCCTTCAATATCTAACCTAGCTATATTCTTTAATCCTTTTACTAAAACCTTTATTATTACATATATTAATAACTACCTTCTAATTAGACTAGATTTACCCTATATCTAAAGACTTAAAAAGGAACTTTATAAAGTCTATCTAATAGAAGATAAGGGGCCTGCTAAATTCTTCTTAGGGTTTTAAATTAAATAAGATAGGCCTAATAGAATACTAAAAGTTTATTAATCTTAGTATATCTTAGAAGCTTTAAAATAATTTAATATACTAGATAGTAAGCCTATTAGTATACCTCTTTAGCTAGGTATACTAGCTACATAAATAACTAAGCTATTAATAGCTAGTGAAATTAAGCTTTATTAGTGCATTATAGGGACTATAATGTACCTAATATTGCTTATAAGGCCTAATATAGCCTTTACATTACAGTGGCTATCTATAGCACTAGCTAGCCCCTATATAGAGCACCTAAAAGTAGCTAAAAACTTGCTTAGATACCTATTAGGGACTAAATTCCTTGCTATAATCTATAGGGGAGACCCTAAAGGTATAGCTAGCAAAAGCCTAATAGGTTATTATAATAGTGATTTTACAGGGGATAAAAAGACCTTAAAATTAACCTATACTTATTTATTTAAGCTAGCTAGCGGACTTATTAGCTAGAAATTAAAGAAAGCTAGTATAATAGCGTTATTAATATTAGAAGCTAAAGCTAATGCTATCTGCGAGACCTTTTAGAAGCTTTAGTAGCTTTAGGGCTTATTTATGGAGCTAAAAACCCCTATTTCTCCCCCTATCTAGATATATTATAATAATTAAGGCGCTATAACCACAGCCTATAACCCTGCTTTATATAGCTATACTAAGCATATATTACTAAAGTTTTACTATATTAGGCAATAGGTTTTAGAGGGTTTAGCTAATATTAAATATATAGATATAAAGTTAATACTTATAGATAGTCTTATGAAGCCTCTGTCTAGACCTCTTTATTAGGCTTTTATTAAGCTATTAGGGCTTAATAATCACTAAAAACCAATAACTAAAACCCTTTCATAGGGAACTAAAAACAACGCTAAAAAGGGAGCTATATTTAATAATAGCTAGGAATTCAAAAAGGGGTCTTTTATTTTTTCCTGTTTTTCCCTTTTATCTATTATTATCTAAAAGTTATTATTTTACCTTATAGTCTCTTTATACACTTCTAATTACTTTTAATGTAATTCTTTTATAGAGGGGGTATTAAAAATAAGACCTATTTTTAGCCCTTTTCTAGTTAAAGAACCTTTTTATTACTAGCTTATATTATAAGCCTAATAGCTACACTATAGCTATTAATGGTTGTAAAGGAAACTATTAATAGCTATATTATAGCTATTAATCGCTATAACTAACTATATAAATAACTAATTCTAATTAATTATAGATTAGTTAATTGCATTATAGCTATAAGTATAGCTATAACCACGCCACTAGTAATTAGGTAAGCTAGGGTGACGTAAGTAGGTTACCCTATACGCAGCTTACCCTATAGCTATCTTTAATAGTAATTTTCTCTTTAACTAGAGGTTATATAAAAGTCTTATATATAGTAAATTAAAGCTAGAAGACAGGGCTTTTATTTAATATAGGAATATTTTTTAGACTAAAAGTTAGTGTATATAGGTTGCTAGTTTGTATAGTAGTAAGTTAATTTTTTGGATTTTGTATACAAATGAATTTTATAGAAAATCAAAAGTAGCCCTTAAGACCTTATTAGTAGTCTGGATTTACTAATATAGTTAGTGGGTATATAAGAGAAAGAAGATCTTTTTAACCTAGCTAACCTAGCTAGACCTCTTAACCAAGCTAGCCGCATTGTCCGTATAACGTAACGAAAATTAATTATATTGCTTTATTAGTTATTATAAAAGTCATCTAAATTAGAATTTAATAGTAATATTTGCCATAACCTTCCGTTGCATTGCGTTAGTTATTCCAACGTGGTGGTTCTACTAGTCCCCGACCGTAGAGCTACACTTGTACAGCTGTTGCCAGCTGGCAACTAGCTCCCTACATTTCAATAATTATTAGGGTCTAGATTAATCCTATAAAAGTAGCCACTATTAATTAAAGACTATATAAATTACTATATACCTATAAGCCTATTAAGAGCCTTAATTTAGATTTATTAATAGTTATTATAAATATCTTTAATTATAGCTACTAAGTTAGGGAATTTAATTTAAAGTAATTAATAGGCCTTATAAGTAAGAATTGTTATAGACTCGAGCTATAAGCTCGGGTTAAGTCCGGCTCCGGAAAGTACGCGAACTATATGTGGCTTAGGTTAAGTCTAGCTATAGAAAGTACGCGAACTATATATAGCTAGGTTAGGGCTATATATAAACTACATATAGGCTATATATAAGTTACTATAAATCTAGGTACTATACAACCACTAGTGTAGTTCCTTTCTTCTTCTATAAGAATAATATTCTTACTTTAAATACTTATAAGTAAAAGCTATAAGGCTAGTTCTTAATATATATTATTCTTTACTATAGAAATATATTAACTAGTAAATATACTATTACTATAGGATAAGATAAATACTAATAAGTTAGTAATATTATAATACTTACTTAAATAGTAAGTAAAGTAAATTAAGTACTTAACTAATAAGTATAATATAGTACTTATACTAATTTAGCCTAAGTAAAAACCCCTTCCTACTAAGCTTCTCTTTAATAGTAATAGGGTTTTATTTATAGCTTAGAAAGGCCTAATAGCCTATAAGTTACTTATAGATAAGGATTTTTTTAAGTAATAAATAGGACTAGTAGTGTTTTATTTACTAAAACCTATCTCCTAAGGTATAGGTATAGGTTATACCCTTCTTTAAAAAGGGCTATTTACTTAACTATTACCTAGAGTAACTTCTTAAATACCTTAAAGAGATATTTAATAACCCTTATTAATAGGAATTAGCTATTATAAAACTTAATTAGTTAATATAATAATAAAATAAGTAATTTAGTAACTTCTATATTTATTTTAAATAGAAATTAGCTCTAGCTAGGGGGCTTAAATAGTTAGACTTAGTAAAGTTATCTAAGCTATATATAGCACTTAATAAATAGATAAGGGACTATAGTATAGGTTAGAATATACCCTAGGCTAATTATATTTCTATAATAGCTTACTATTAAAGTATTACACTAGATATTAAGTCTTACTAATTAGAGAAAAGACACTAGATAAAAAAATATAGTAATTAGGCGCCTAACCTAAATAAGACTAAGGTATATAATAAGGATATACTCATAATAGATATTGAATCTATAGCTATAATAAAGACCTAATAAGGCACTAGAAAGTCTATAGGACACTAAAGGTTAGGTAATAAAGGGGGTAGTAAATAGGCTAAATAGGTTACCTAAGATATACTTAATATATACTATAATAAGGGGAAATATATATAATATAGCTTCTCTAAGTATTTTACTATAGTATAGTCCTTATACTCTACTATTAACCTATAGAAGAAGTCTTCTTTTAATATTTATAATATAGAGAATATAACTTCTATAGACTTAGATATTAAGTCTATAGAATTATTAGAAAAAGAGTAACCTTATTATTAAGTTATTTAATAGAGAATTAGGGAAGAAAGTATAGAGAGGCTTTATAGTATATAGTTATTACTAATTAGGACTATAAAGAGATCTAGAATAATATAGATTTATTCCCCTTTTTAGTTCTTACTCTAATTAATAAGACTACCTTTATAGATACTTAAGTTAATATAAGCTATAACTACTATGCTACTATAAGTAAACACTTAGTCTAAAAGCTTTAATTAGAATACCTCTCTCTTCTAACTAAGAGGTTAGTTTATATAGCTATTAGTAGAAAATAAGGGGGAAAAGAGAGCTATAAGAAATAATTATATATATTATATATTATTCATTTTTAGTTAGATTTAGATAGATAGGAAATACTAGTTATAGTATATATAATCCTAGGACTAATAAGGTAACTTATCCTTAGTATACTATAGATAGAATAAAACGAAATTACCTTAGATATATTACACTAATAGGTATATATAAAATTAGCAAATAGTTTATAAATATAGGCTATAGTTAATAGAAAGGTTAATTAACTTATAGTATTTATCTTAGGTTTAACCTTTACTAGGATAGTATAGTAAGTAAAGAGATAGAAGGAATATATTAAGCTTTACACTATAAGCCTATAGGAAATTATATCTATTTTACAAATTAATATAACCCTAAAGGCTATAGAGAAGGAGCTTCTTACTTCCTTACTAAAGGCACTATAGGACTTTAAGGATTTATTTTAGAAGAGTAAGGTAAATATTTTACTACTACACTAAGGGAAGTTAGACTATTATATTTACCTTAGGTATAATATACATAGAAATAAACCTAACTTACTATAGGTATTATTATATAATATACCCTAGGAGTATTTACTTAAGATTTAGAAGTAGGTAATAAACTTAATAAATAAGGGTTAGATCTAAGTAAGTTTATTATTAGCAGTAGCCTTAGTATTATTAGTATAGAAACCTAGTAGTAATTAGAGGTTCTATATAGACTATTATACCCTAAATAAGATTATAAAATAAAACTATGACCCCTTATTATTAGTAAAGGAAATACTATATTTATTATTAGAGATAAGGTAGTTTATAAAGCTACATATATAATTAGTGTTTTACTATATATATATTACTAAAGGTAAAGAACACTAGATAGTATTTTATATAAGGTTTAGTTTATTTAAGTAGTTAGTATACCCCTTTAGGTTAGTAAGTATACCTATAACCTTCTAGAGTTATTTTAATAGTACCTTAAGTAATATCCTTAGTAATTATATTACTATATATCTTAATAATATCCTAGTTTACTTAAGCGGATTATAAAAAGACTATTTATAAAAGGTTTATAGTATACTATCTAGACTATAGTAAGCTAGTCTAAACCTAGATATTAAGAAATATATATTTATAACTAAGAAAGTTAAATACCTTAGGTTTATTATCTAGGTAAGGAGGGTAATTTGCCTAGATAAGGAGAAGATTATAGTAATTTAGGATTAGGAGGCGCTAATAAAGGGTTTTTAGAGTTTATAGGTTTCTTAGGTTTACTAACTTCTATTATAATTTTATACTAAGATTCTTAGACTTAGTAAGCCCTCTTATTAACTTAATAAAGAAAGGGGCCCTATTTTACTAGATAGAGGAGTATAATAAGGCTTTTAAGGTATTAAAAGTAGCCTTTATATTATACCTAATTCTAACTTAATAGGATCCTAAGAAAGATATATTAGTAAAGGTAAATTATTCTAGAATAGTATTAAGGGGTTATCTCTCTTAGTTTAGTAATAATAGTATCTTATACCTAGTAGCCTACTATTTAGCTTAATTATAGGCTACTTAATAAAATTATATTATTTATAATAAGGAGCTACTAGTAATTATTTCCTACCTTAAGGTATAGTTAGTAAAGCTCTAGAGTGTAAGTAAACTATTTATAATATTAATTAACTATAAAAACCTTAAGTACTTTATAGCACTAAGGGAGATATTAAAATAATAGGTATAATAGGCAAAGACTCTAGTACTTTTTAATTTCTACCTATAATATAGGCTAGATATATAAGTAAAATAACTAGATATGCTATTGTAATATTATCTAAATAGGCTAGAAATAAATAGAGCAAAAACCTTAATTATCTAGTCTATAATAAGCCCTATAAAATTTAGCTTTAAGAGGGGATAACTATATATATACCTTAAGCCTATTATAGTAATAGAGAGGGTTATTATAGATAATAGTCTAGCCTTATTAAGAAGTCTTCCTATTGAAATG
>JFGW01000238.1:0-44954 GCA_000729825.1 Epichloe sp. AL9924 | reverse complement strand
GGTGCTATTAGGGTTGTTTTCCTTTAGCTTCTCCCGTACCTTAAAGCAGATTTCTTTTATAAAATCTAGAGAAGAAGGGGAACTAATATCAACATCCATAGGGTCAATATTAGGGTCGAAGTCGGTAATTTTGTCAAAATCCGGGCTCATAACCTGTTGAATTCAAAAGAGTGGACCGATCCATCTGCACCTAGGATTACAAAGCCTTATGTATTTTTAACAGAATTAATAAAAGAAAATAAGAAAAATATAAAGGAAAGGTATTATAATAATAATAAGAATAAGGGATATAAGTTTCTTAGGGGGTAATAGGAATATTTATATTTCTAAAGGTATAGGGTCTAGCTTTAGTTAGAGTATATATTATTTATATTTAAAAGGTAAGCTTAGGATAGATAAGGGAGATATATTATATAATTATATAATAGCTAGTTAGTAATAAGAGAGTTACTTAAGGTAAAGTTAGGATTTTATAAGTAAAGGTAAAATTATAAAATAGTAGTAAAGGTAAGGGAGTAAGTAAGGTATAAAGATAGCTAGTAGTAAGTATAAAAATAAAGTAAGCTAGTGTTTTTAGAGGTAAGGCTAAAGTAAAGTAAATTTACTTATATAATAAAGAAGGTTAGAGTAAGGCAAACTTATACTAAAAATTTTTATAGCCTATATAAAGGACCTAAGGCCTTATAATATATATTACTTAATAGGATATAGTCTTTACCTATACTAAATAGTACCTTACTTAATAGGATATAGTCTTTACCTACACTAAAGTTAGTTCCTATATATAGGTAGACTATAATCTTATTACTTACTTATTTTTAACTAAAAAGGAAAAAGAAAAGATAAGTAAGGGGGTATATTATAGACTTAAGCTATAAGCTTAGGTTAAGTCTAGCTCTAGAAAGTATATAGACTATATATAGCTTAGGTTAAGTCTAGCTCTAGAAAGTACATAGACTATATATAGCTAGGTTAGGGCTATATGTAAACTACGTATAGGCTACGCATAAGTTACTATAAATCTAGGCACTATGTAACCACTAGTGTAGTTTCTTTCTTCTTCTATAAGAATAATATTCTCACTTTAAACGCTTATAAGCAAAAGCCATAAGGCCAGTTCTTAACAAAAGGAGACTATAGTAAGGCACTAAAGACCCTATACCTGCCCTATTATTATATTATAGCCCTTAGGGTCCTTTATAGGCATTAAATTTAGTAGCGAATTTGTGATAATTAGCTAATTAAAGTAAAAGAGATTAATTCGCATTAGTAATAATATTATAAGTAGCCATTAGAGAATAGCTAATCTTCTCTTAGACCCTTTAAGCCTCTTATTATTAGGGGAAAAGGGTGGCTAAAGGGGGCTCTTAGGGTAAAAAAGAGTACTAATATCTTATAGCATACTTGCTAGGATCCTTTATTATTTAAACGCGCTTAGGTAGCTAAGGAAGCTAAAGCTTATTAGGATTATAAGAAGGCTAACGCGTCTATTACACTACCTTTAATAGCGCTAGCTATAATTAATTTAACTTAAATAACTATAACTACTATAGGGCCTTAGAGGCTAGAATCTAGTGATTCTTATAAGCTAGGTATAGTATAGCCTTAAGCATATTTAAGAGCTCTAGATATAGTTAAAGATATAGAAGAGGATATTATAAACCTAGAAGAGGACGTTATAATCACAGCGGTTATAACGATTATAACATTGTTATCTTATTAGATTAATAAGGATACCTCTTAATTTAAATAGGATATTCCTATAGACTTTAAAGGAGATATTAATACTTAGATTTAGGGATAGATTAATAAAGAAAAGGCATTCTTAGAGGCATTGTAAGAGGTCACGTTATAAATAGCTTTAGTTATAGATAGCCTTAATTAATCTAGTTATTATAATAAGAATACGTAGGCGTGCGTTATAAAAGTGGAGATAAAAGTGTGGCTAGGAAGGACAACGACTATGTAGTTTCTATGAGAATTGCTATGTGCGGCCGGTAACGGCTGTCCTTGGCCACCGCCGCCGGGTCCTAGCCACAGTTAGGGTGCCCGATGCACCAGGAGGGGTGCGTGACACATCGAGCCTATATTAGTCCTAATATATTAGTCCTAAAACGAAAGAGTACCTTTCTACCTCGGGCAACTAAACGCGCATCCGTCAAAAGTGAATGCGCATTCGCCGTTAGTCCTAATCCGGAAGAATAACCTACTCACATGTGGCTAATGTTTATAATTCTTTATACCTATATCTAAAGTTAATTATAATATCTATAGTAAGTGTGTTTTCTATTAAATTAAAGCTATTGTAAGTGCCTTGCTAGCGGATTATAGTGAATAAATTATATTTAACTTAGCTATTGTTATGTTAAAATTATTAATTAAGGCTAGTTTATATAGCTATGCTCTTTCTTAAAAACAGAGAATGTATTTTCTACGTAAAGCTTAGTAGGAAAATATATAAGTAAATTCTTGAGATAAATTAAGAAAAGTGGCGGATGCGCATTTACTTTTGACGGATGCGCGTTTAGTTGCCCTTTGTGAGGCCCCACTCACAACACGGGTGTACCCTACTAGCGCGCCCCACAGACAGGCCACGCCCTAGGGCTAGGTCCACGAAACACTAATAAGCCACTAGCTATAAACTAGTAACTTATATATATAATATACTTAGACCTAGTAAGCTTTAGTTAATATACTAAAGCCCTTATATCTTTTACTTAGCTATTATTATTCTTATAATTTTAAAGCTTCTTTTACTAGCTACCTAAGAGTAATATAAGGGAGAGAATTACTTAATTTACTAAAGTAATATTAAATAATAACTAGAACTAATTAAATTAGGGTAATACTATAGCTAAGAATATACTATATTTTATAAAAGCTATACTTAAAATTAGACCTCTTACTATTAGTACTAAAGCTATAGTAATAATAAAGTAAATTACTTAGCTTAAATAACTTTAAAAACTATAAGAATAAGAAAAAAAGCTTCTTAACTTATTATAGCTAAATAAGGGAAAAGTATAAGTAAAAAGGGAGTAAAGATTTAGCACTCCCTTAAGCTAAAGTAATTAAAAAATTAAGATCTAGAATATTACTAAGCTTTAATATTTTATAAACCCTTAGAAGTATAAGATATAGCTTAATAACCTAAACTATATCTTTAATAAAGTAAAGAAAAAATATTAATATAACTATTAGAAAATTCTCTTTATATTTAACTATATATATACTAACTATTAGGTAAGATAAAATAAATACCTTAAAGAATAATAGGCTAATAGTAAGAATAATCTTAAAGATAACTAGGATAAGTTCTAGGATTAAATACTTATATTCCTTAAAGATACTATAAACTATAATATATAAGTAACTATATAGCTAAAGAATATAAGGTAATATAAGGGTTATAGCCTTATTTAATTTAGAATTTACCTAGATTTACTAGAGAAATACTTAGAAAAAGCCTGTAAAAAGTCTTATACTCTTATATTCTTTATAAAGCTACTTCCTAATTTATAAAACTATATTAACTTATATTCTTTAATTATAGAAAAGACTTAAGAAAAGATTATATAACTTACCTAGTAATTCTAGGAGATAATACTAAAGAATAAGTAAAAGCCTAACTATTTAGAAGATAAAAGCTTATATAAGGCTTCCTAATATTAAAGGTAAGACTTCTTATAAGGTTATAAACCTTATAAGAATTAAAAAAATAAGAACTAAAAAAAAGGCTTAGTTACTTACTTAAATAATAGTAAAGTTAGGGATAAAAGATAATATTTTAACTATAATAGTATAAAGTATCTTATATAGAAGTATAATAAGGTAAAGAAAAAGCCCTAAGAAAGCTAAGGAAACTTCCTAAGGTAAAAGTAAATACCTTTATATTTACCTTAAATACTAAGGTACTAATAAGGTATTAATTTTATATACTAATTGTTAAAAATAAGACCTATTTTTAGCCCTTTTCTAGTCAAAGGACCTTTTTATTACTAGCTTGCATTGCAAGCCTAACAGCTGCACTGCAGCTGTTAACGGTCGCGAAGGTGGCTGTTAATAGCTACGTCGCAGCTGTTAACAGCTGCGACCGACCGTGTGGATAACTAATCTAAATCAATTGTGGATTATTCAATTGCGTTGTGGCTATAAGCGTAGCCATAACTACGCCACTAGTAATTAGGTAAGCTAGGGTGACGTAAGCAGGTTACCCTACATATAGGTTACCCTATAGCTATCTTTAACAGCGATTTTCTCTTTAACTAGAGGTTGTACAAAAGTTTCACATATAGCAAATTAAAGCTAGAAGATAGGGCTTTTATTTTATGTAGGAATATTTTTTGGACTAAAAGTTAGTGCATATGGGTTGCTAGTTTGTATGGTAGTGAGTTGATTTTTTAGATTTTACATACAAATGAATTTTACGGAAAATTAAAAGTGGCCCTTAAGACCCTTTTAGCAGCCTAGATCCACCGATATAGTCAGTGGGTATACAAGAGGAAGAAGATCTTTTTAATCTAGCTAGATAGCTAGGCCTCTTAATCCAATAGCCGCATTGCCTGTACAACGTCACTAAAATCAATTCTATTAGTATATAAGATATCGTAAAAGTCATCTAGATTGAATTTTATTAGTTAATAACTGCCACAACCTTCCGTTGCGTTGCGTTAAATATTCAACGTGGTGGTTCTATTGGTCCCCGACCGTAGAGCTACACCTGTACAGCTGTTGCCAGCCGGCAACTAGCTCCCTACATTTCAATACTAATTACTATTTATAAGTATAAAGACACTAAAATAGTAGTAAATCTTAATAGCTATACTAAGATTAATATTATTAGTGCTAAATTTATAAAGAACTATAAGCTTAACTAGGCTAAGGCTATAGTACTTATCCTTAAGGTAATAAAAGACCTTAAGTTACTATATATAGCTATAAATAAAGACCTAAAAGTAAGGGAAAGCTCTTTTTTAATTAGAATATATATACTTACTAAAGAATATATATACCTTTATTTATACTTATAAAAGTAATAGTTTAAGAAAAAAAATAGCCTTTTTATTTATAACTCCTTATAAGTTTATAAAGATAATATATAATAAAACTATTATATATACTATTATAAGAGTTATAGAAAATAAGTTTATTACCCTTAAAGATAAAGAGAAAGTAAAAGTATATAAAACTATTAAAGATATCCCTAAGAAGCTATATAAGTTTAAAGATATATTTATATTAAATAAGGTAAGAAGCTTACTATTAAAAAAGAAAACTAATTATATAATTAACCTAATACCTAGGGCTATATCCCTATATAAACTAATTTACCCTCTTTCCTAAAGTAAGCTAAAGAAGCTTTCTAAATATATTAATAAAAACCTATAAAAAGGCTAGATAAGACCCTTTAAAAGCCTGATAGGTATACCTATTTTATTTATACTAAAGAAAGATAAAATACTTTAACTATATATAGATTATTAAGGACTTAATAAAGTAATATAAAAAAATTACTATACTCTCCCCCTAGTTTTAAAGATCCTAGACTATTATTTAGGGGCTTGTTATTTCTTAAAGATTAATATTAAAAATACTTACTATTAAATTTATATTAAAGAGAGTAATAAGTAAAAAACTATATTTATATATTTTATGTATATTATAAACACTATAAATATCTTATAATACCCTTTAAGTTAATAAATACCCTAGTTACTTTCTAAAGCTATATTTATAAAGTGCTTTATAATCTAGTTAATACTATTTATATAGTATATTTAAATAATATCCTTATTTTCTTAAAAATATAAGAAAAGTATACTATATATATTAAGAAAGTCCTAGAATATATAAGGTTAGTAAAGCTATATATAAAACCCTTAAAGTATTTATTTTACTAGGAATTAGTAAAATTCCTAGGGTTTATCCTATTAGTTAATAAGATCTTAATAAATATATATAAGGTTAATATAATCTAAGATTAAAAGGAACTTATAAGCTTTAAGAATATATAGTTATTCCTTAGATTTTATAACTTTTACTAATAGTTTATTTATAAATACTCTAGGATTATAGTACCTTTATATATATTAATAAAAGGTAGTTAAAATAGTATTTAAACTAGGAAGTTTATAAATACTAAGTATAATTATAGTATAGCTAATTAAGAGTTACTTACTATAGTAAAGTTATTTAAGTACTAGTAATACTATATTAAAGGCATAGTAACTCTAGTAAAAGTCCTATTAGATTACTATAACTTATAAACCTTTATAAGGTAATAAAAGCTAAATAAAAGGTAAGCTAAATAGTATATATTTCTTTACCTCTTTTACTTTATAATTAAGTATAAACTAGGGAAAAGTAACCTAGTAAATATACTATTAAGGAGGTCTAATTATAAAGGTAAACCCCTAATAAATAAGGTACTTTTACTAAAACTTTAAAAGAAAATAGTAATTACTAAAGAAGTAATAAAAAAAGAGATACTAATATATTAAAAGAAACTAGGTATATTACTAGTTTTAGGTATAGAGAGGCTTAATAAGATATCTTTAGGAAAGGAAAATACCCTAGTCCCTATAAAGAGAGCTTTAGAGGCTAAAGTAACCTAGTTAAGAGGCTAAATAGCTACTATAAATCTAGTAAAAGATTAGCTAAATAAGGGTAATTTCTAGGAGAAAGTAATATATATCTAAGATATTAGTATAGTATAAGAGATATAAGGGACTATTATATTACTAAATCCTTACTAATCTAAGGTAAATAAACCATTAGTATAATTACTATAAAAAGTATAGGATTAAGACTTAGATTTATAAAGGTAAAATAGTAAGATTAATAACTCCTTAGTAAAAGGGAAGGGAAAGGCTATGTCACGGCTTGTACCGCAGGGTCTGATATAAACGAAGTGAAGGCTAAGATTCGCAGTTGCCACTAGAAAGATACTAGCTAGGGCCTAGTGCATAAAGGTTTTAATCTCTAACCTACTATATATAATATGCGCTATCCTTAATAAATACCCTACTTAATAAACCTATAGCTATCTTATAGCTAGCTAGCCTCTTTATTATTAGAGTAGCCTAAAGGTTCTCTAAAGATTTACTATTATAAATATCCTATCTCTAACCTCTACGCTCCTAATATAATACCCCCCTAATATATAATTAACCTTAATTGTAAAAAGAGCTACTTACTTAGGGTATAAACACTATAATAAAGCTTATAAAGAAAATAAGATAAGGAACCTTATATCTAGATATATAGGTAAAAAAATAATAATAACAATACTACTAATTATAAATAACCCCCCCTATTATAGGTAGTAATATCTAAATAGCAGCCTATATATAGCTTTAATATAGTAAAATAAATATTATTACCTATTATATAGCTAGACTAAAAAAAATAGATAACCTATGTTAATTTTTATAATTAGTTTAAATAAATAGGGTACCTAATGCTATAGTTCTAAATAGTCTAACTAGAGGGCTTATATTATAGTTAGTATAAAGTCGTAGCTATTAGGCATGCGTGTAAGTAGTAGAGCTAACGGTTATTATTATAATTCATAGATTACTTACCTGTGGTATATTAGATTACTTAAGGGGTCTAGGGTTAATATAAAAGAGACTAATTTTCTCCCCTTTCTATATACTTTCTTTCTCTTATAATATCCCTTAACCTTATAAGTTACCTTTACTAGCTAAGTAGTAGCTCTCTTGCTACTATTATATAGTAATTACTAACCTTCTTTAGTCTCTATTTATTATTATTACTTACTATTATTTATCTCTATCCTTTGTCTTTATCTAGATTATTAGTTTATTCCCTTTTAAACATAATTTCTTTATTTAGTCTATTATAGCTAACTTATAGCTAGTTAACTATATCTAATACTTATATTAGGACTTTACTTTCTCTAGTAGCTTTAGAAGGTTAAGCTACTAGAAAGTTTTCTAAGAAATCTCTTACTAAGTCTTCTTAAAAGCGCTTAGCTTCTAAAATCTTAATATAAGTTTACTATATCCTTATAGCGTGTTTATTACTAACTTATTACTAGTAAAATAATAGGAAAGAAAATTCTATATATACACTGCTCTTAGTAAGTAGTAATATAAAATATCCTACTAAAAAATAGTAGCTATAATATTCCTAAATATCTTATTAATAAAAAGACCTTCCCTATAGAATATAATAAATTTATAAGTATAACTTCTTTACTTACTTATTGCTTTTATATTACTAATATCTAATAGGCTACTTAGTAAAATATGCTTATTACTTCTATAGAAATAAAAACTATATTATAGTATATCTCTCTTATCTAGAAATTACTTGCTTATTACTAATACACTACTAGTGCTTAGCTTAAATTACATAGCTTTATAATAGGCTATTTAAACTTATTAAAGCTACTCCTAAAGGTAGCTATTATTATTAGAATAAAGTAAGTATAATTTTACTACCTAGACACTAGATTACTACTAACTTACTACTAGTTTATTATAAAAGTAAAGAAAAAGCTATAGAATACTATTCTATCTTATAAAAATTCTAATAAGTATAAACATATTTATTATGCCTAAATAACTACTAATATTACTTATAAAGCAAAATATAATTAATATACTATAATAGTGCTACTAAGTAATACTATAAACCTTAAGATATAGATTAATATTTTAAACTCTCTTTACTTTATAGCCTAAAATATCCTAATAGTAAGCTTTCCTAATGTACATAGCTAATACTTAACTAACTTACTAGTAGTTTATACTTAATACTACTAATTTGCTTACTTATATTAGTTCTATTAAGCTCCCTAGTAAACTTTAGGTTTATATATATAAAGAGAGAGATTCTAATAATAAAGATACTCCTAGGGCCTTTACCCCCTTAGCTACTATAGCTACTACTACTACTAAGGAAATAGCATTTACTATAGCTAACTCTATTATAGAGAAGTAGGTGCTTAGTAGCTATGTAATAAATTAAGTAATTTAACTTTATTTTCTAACTTCTTACTATATTAACTTATAAACTATAACTACTTTATAATAACCTTATATTAACTTATAAATTATAAGTACTTTATAATAACCTTGCTATTTAACTATTACTTATAATCTTTAATAATATCTCTTATTATAAAATCCCTTTTTAGTACCTATAAGTTTTCTAATATATTATAGCCTTTTCACTTAACTAGATATTTATATTATCTCCTATTATAGCAATGTAAAATAATTCTCTTAACCTTAAACTCCTATTTATTATCTTTAAGGTTATCTTATAATAAGGACACATTTTCTATATTAGTTAGGTCCCCTTTAAAAGGCTTAAGACTAGTAATATTAAATATATTATATAAATAAGTCCTAGGTAGTAACCTTAATTAATACGCTAATCTATAACTCCTAATTACCTTTTTAATCTTATAGGGGCCTAGGTACTTTATAGGTAGCTTTTTACTAGGTTATCTTAGGTTAATATTCTTTATTAATAATAAAACATAATTACTAACTTTAAACCTTATTAGAGTTCTTTTCTAATTATAATATTTCTTATACTAAGTCTATAAGTTACTTAAAAGCTATTTAATTATAGTGTGATTTTCTCTTAGCGCTAAGACTTTACTTTTAGCTTAATTATTTACTAAAGAGATATTTATAACTACTTATTACAGACCTCTAGGATTATAACCTTATAACGCCTTTGCTAGTGTGTAGCTATACATTATATAATTACTTATATTATACGCAAATTACGCTAATAATAAGTTATCTGCCTAATTAGTCTATTTAGCACAAGCAAAAGCCCTTAAATAATGCTCTAAAACTTAGTTTAAATATTCTATCTAGCTATTTATTTAGGGATAAAAAGCAGTGCTTAATAGCCGCTTAGTTATAAGAAGGTAATAAAAAGTTATCTAGAAACCACTAGTAAATATAAAACCTTAGTCTATTATAATACCTTCTAAAGCTTTATAGTCTCTAAAAACATATTCTAAGAATATAGTTACTAGCCTATTGCTAGTTAGTTACGTTAAAATAGGAATATAAATACTATATTTTATAAAATAGTTAATAATAACTAAAATTACATTATAAGTCTAGTTTAAGTCTTTTACTAGTAAAAGCCTAGTAATAAAATCTATTAATAATTCTTAAAAAGGGCAATTAAGCACTAGTAGTGTAGCTAGCTTACTATATAGTTTATAATACCTTAGTTTTAAAGTCTAATAACTTATATCATTACTAATATATACCTTTATATCTTTCTTTATTATTAGCTAATAGTATTAGTTTATAACTTAATAAAGAGTCTTACTTACTCCTTAATACCTAGTAGTAAGGTTATTATAGGTTAGTAGTAAAATTTCTTTTCTTATTCCCTAAGGGATAAAAATATAATTCTTAAATATTAATAGCTTAGAGGGTCCTATAGACTATATCTATAACACTACTAAATCGCTGCTTTTAAGTAACTTCTTTTAACCTATAGTAAAGTTATTACCTTACTACGCTTTATATAATAAGACTTAAATTAGGGCTTCTAATTCTAAGCTTCTTTCTAGAAAGCTAGAGTTAAACTTAGAAGAGATTCTCTAAATAGATTAGATCCTAGCTATAATATCTCTGTAAGTAATTAGTTTGCTAAATGCCTCTAGTCTTATAGGGGAACAGATAAGTAATAGTTTTAAGGGGCACCCTTACTACTTACTAGTAACTACCTATACTAGTTTACCCCTTTTAGTAGTGGCTAGTCTAATAGGAAAATTAAAATAGCTAAGTAATAAATATAATGTAAACTAGGTGCTAGTAATACTACTATAGCTACCTTATTACTTACTAAAAAAAGTATTAAATAACCCTACTAATACACCTCTTCTAAGCATATTTAGATTATTAGGCTCCTTAAAAATACAGTTAAGTTATGATTTTTTAAAACCCTAGATATTAATAGTATTATTATAGTGTCTTTATAACTAACTATTAGTTATACTAAATAACGTTTTTATAGAACCTATAGCGCTAGTAGTGTTACTATAGTGTTCCTATTACTTAGTATTTACAAATTTAAATAAAAAGGTAGGGAGCTATATAATTACTACTTTTGCTTTCCTTATCTTACTTATAAAATCTAGTCTTCTTAATAAGGGATTAGTAGGATTTAATTTCCCTATATAATATATAATATTAAAGTTAAATAGATAAAGCTTATTAAGTGTAATTACTTACCTACTAGTAAGCTTAGGCTTTATAGCTAGGTACTTATAGTTTAAATAGTCTATAATAACCTTAATTATATAAGCTAAGTAAGTAAGGTAATATCTCTAGGCCTAAAAAGCCTCTTAAATAGCTAATAATTTGCTATTAAGTATTATATAGCGTAATTTAGCATTAGTTATTTTCCTTAATATAAACGTAACTAGGTGCTAGTAACCTAGCACTAATATTATAAGTATAGCCCTAATTACGTGTCTAGATATATCTATCTCTACTCTAAGATATATAAGTAGGTTAAAATGCACTAAAATTAGCGTTTCCTAAAATCTTTACTAAAGTTCTCTAAATGCTACTAACTTATAGGGTTTTAGGTTAAATATTGCTAATTACTTCCCTCTAAGGCAATCTATTAATAGAACAATAACTTTACTATACTATTTAATAAAATAGCAGTAAAATCTAGTAAAACTAAGAAATAACTAAATATTAAATACGCTACGTGGTATTAGCTATGTTATAATTACTTTAACCCTTGATAGATCTATTGCAATACCTCTGAGTAATATCTTAAAGCCTAAGAATTTAACCTCTATAACTAAAAATTAATACTTTATAAGGTTAATAAAAAGGCTTATATCTCTAAGCCTACATAAGATTTATTTAATATAATCCATGTGCTCCTTAACCACGCTACTATATATTAGTATATTATCTAGGTAAATAATATAGGTCTTATTAATAAGACCTTTAAGTGTATTATTAATATACTCCTAAAAAGTTACTAGTGCGTTAACTAGTCTAAATAGCATAATAAGATATTTAAAGTAGCTATAGTAATAATAGAAAGCTATCTTTTACTTATTACCTAAGCGAATATATAGCTAGTAATATGTATCTTTAAGATTAAGGACTGTAAAAATAACTATACTTGCTAATTAATTAAGAATTTTAGTAATAAGAGGCAAGGGGGCCTTATCCTTAATTATAATCTTATTTAAGCCCCTATAATTCACGTAAAGCCTTAATTTTCCTCCTTTCTTTAGGATAAATAAAGTTAAAGCTTTAGCTAGGCTAACTAATCTTCTAATCTACCCTTTAAGCTATATACTTATAAGGTACTCCCTAAGAACTTATAGCTCTCTCTTAGCTAAATTATATATAGGCCCCTAAGGTAGTGTTTTCCTTTCTTCTAATTTAATTATATAAGTGCAACCTCCTAGTTTAGGAAGCTTACCTACTAGCTCTTTAGAAAAAATATCTATAAACTCCTTATATTTATCTAGAATTATTAGTATAAGATACTTAGTACTCTTACCCTAATTTAACGTAGCTTCGTCGCTACTTATATTTCCTAAAATTAGTATAATTATAATACCTTGCTTTTTCTACTATAAGTAAGCGTATTCTAGTAATATTATAGTGTCTTTACTATTTATTTATTCTTCTATTACTACTAAGTTCTCTAATTAACCTTTATCCCTTTCTTTTAGAACTATTAGCTTAATCTTTATTACTCTAAATAATAATATAATTACTACTAGTTTTTTCTCCCTATATATTCGCTACTTTCTATAAGTAAAGGAGAGACACTCTTTAGTTACTAAATACCTCTAGAATCCCTACTCCTAATATATAATTATAGGTAAGTATTCTTTAATCTAGTTTTTACCTAGTATTATCCCTTCTCTTATATTAGTAATATAGTAGCTAACTTAGTAAAACTTTATAAATCCTATACTATCTTTTACTTTTATTAATTTTTATAAAATTCCTTAATATAAAATTACTTTTTAGCTTACACTCTTTAGTATTTAGTCTAATTATATTACACTCTCCTAATCCTTTTTTATTAATAATTTAGCATAAATTATTACAAACTATACACCTATATTAAATAGCGCTTATATAGCTAACCACTAGTTATCTTATTATAGAGATACCTATATTCTTATTCTATTATCTATAGGGTATTTTATAGCAAGATTATATTCCTAGGTCTATGCTAATTAAACTAGTATTATATTAGGAGATATAGCTTTATTGCTACTCTTATTATATTTCTCTATTATATACTTATTACTTTTATAGGTAAAATAGTCTAGTGCCTAATAAGTTAGTATAGTATATCTAGGCTTTCTATATTTAAATCACACTAAGGATAATTTTTTCCTTTAATCCTTACTTTATTACTATACCTTATTTATAGGTAATATAAAGCATTGCCTTTTCTTTTTATAGTCTTAACTTTTTTTATTACTTTAGCCTAAATTTATTATAACCTTTGCTTTCTTACCCTAGCCTTATAACTAGCTCTATAATATTAGAAACTCTTAGCTAATTATTTACTTCCTTATAGTGTTATTTCAGCTATTTAGAAAGATAGTAATTCTTAGGTATATAGGAATTACCTTTAGTAATTTAGCTTTTACCTTAGTCTAAGCTCTTATAAAGGCTTAAAATAATTAGTTATCCCTTTACCTAAGATTTAGTAAAGTTCTTATTACTTCTAAGCACCTTATATTCTTATCTATTATTCTAGTCTTTAGCTAATTAAGAAAACCTATCTATATAAGTAACGCGTAATCTACATGCTTATCTATAGGTATATAATATATCTATTATTACTTTATATTATTAGCTAGGTAGCTGCCTATATACTTTACCTTAGTTATATTATTCCTAAAGGTATAATAGTCTAATTTAAATAACACATTTAAATCTACTAGGAAATTTTAGAGGTTCTTATATATATTCCCTTTATATATAGGTATTTTTATCTATATTTTAATAAGACTACTTTGCTATATAATTACTATTAAGTTACTATAGACTACTAGTAAAACTATAGTTAAAGTTTAAGGGGTAATTATAAGTCCCTAAGAAGGTCTAGCTAATAATAGATTTACCTTAATCTCCTTAATTTATGCCTTAATTTGCAAAATCTCCTATCTTCTTTATGCACATAGTAGCTTAGCTTATGTAACCTTATAGTGTCTTTATAATGCTCTATTATTATTATTTACATTACCTATGCCTTTATCTAGATTAAGGACTAGTAGTATTTCTTATACCCTATTATTATCTATTATTCTAGACTATAGAGGTTCTCTATCTTATAACTAATTATTTATACCTTTATTATTATAAGGTACTAGCGTGTTTTGTGTAAACCTTTGTAGCATTAGCAATATAATAATCTAGCTAATAGTTTGTTTCCCTTAAAGGTTTAGAGATTAATTTATTATAGCTTATACTATAGGGTCTAATATAAATAAAGTAAAGGCTAAGATTTATAGTTACTACTAGAAAGATACTAGCTAGGGCCTAGTGCATAAAGGTTTTAATCTCTAACCTACTATATATAATATGCGCTATTCTTAATAAATACCCCGCTTAATAAACCTATAGCTATCTTATAGCTAGCTAGCCTCTTTGTTATTAGAGTGGCCTAAAGGTTCTCTGAAGATCCACTATTATAAACGTCCTATCTCCGACCTCTGCGCTCCTAACAGGCTAGTCTATAATTATATAGTATAAGGAGTCTCCTAATATACTAATACTAGGTAATTATTCCTTAGGAGCTTATCTTATAATAAAAGCTTTTATAGCTATACTATAATAATTTACTAGCAGAGCTTTGCACTACACTACATCTTGTAGTTTTTTTTTTTCTAACAAATAATTCATATCTAATCTTAGAAAATATATATAGATATAAAACTTAGATTTTTAGATAGCTAAATTAAAAACTACAATGTAGTTATATACAAAGGTGGGTCTAAAAGTGGGTCGTTGAGCCGTAAATTAGAAAAACTACATTTCACTACATTTTAGCCCTTAAAAAATACTACAAATGTAGTATTTCTAATTTGTGGGCCCCTGACCCACTTTTAGACCCATATTTATAGAAAGTATCTTTCTTAGAATTTTACTCTATAAGATTACGTAATTTTTAGAATAATATCTTTAATAATTAGCTAGATATAAAATTAAATAAAAAAACTACAAAAAAAAACTACACTACATGAGTGTAAAGCTCTGTTTACTAGTAAGTTACTTTAGGACTAAGTATACTCTGAAGCTACTAAAGTATTACTTCTAGTAGCTAGCTATAACTAAGTTTATTTTAGATTATATCATAAGCTAAAGGGTTTACTAATAGGTAGTAGCTAGGAGGTATTACCTATATAGAAGCCTTAAATTACTACTAATACTAAGGTAACTATAGGTAAAGATCTTAATAAACTTTATTATAGAATTACTTATTATATAAGCTAGTAAGCAAGAAACTAATATAATCTTAGTAATTATAAACTAATTCATTAAGTACTTCATCTTCCTACTTATAACTATTACTATTAATATAGCTAAATTAGTAAAGCTTTTCTATAGGGAGATTAAACTATAATTTAGGGCACTAGAGGGCATTATATCTAATAAGGGATTAGTCTTTATAAGCTAATTTTAGTTAGATTTATATTACCTATTATATATAAAGTAAAGGCTTTTTATAGTATTTTACCCCTAAACTAATAAGTAAATAAAGAGAATAAACTAAGTACTTAAGCATTACCTCTAATATTTTATTATAAAAAACTAGTAAATATAGCTAAAGCTACTTCTAATTGCCTAATTTATATATAATAATACTATTAATAAAACTATTAATAAAACTACAGGTTACTTTTTAAACTACTCCTTTATAGGCTATTTACCTAAGTTTTATTTAGCTCTTAGGGATAAGATTAAAGAGAGAGAGGTACTAGAAGCCTATACCTATATTATAAAGTTATATAAAGTTAGAGAATAGCTAAAGGAAAACTAAGTAAAAGCTACTAAAACCTAGGTAAAGTACTATTTTAAGTACTTAATACTATAGGCAAATAGGCATACTAACTTACACTACCTAAGAAGTATAGCTAACTATATAATATATTTTATATTAGCCTATTAAAGCTATAGAATTACTATAAAGACACTAGGGAAAAGAATATACTAACACTAGACCTTAAGAATAAAGAAAATAAGTATAAACTTAAGGAAGTTAAGAACTATAAGAAAACCTATAAAGGTAATAAATACCTAGTAAAATAAAAGGGTTAGCCTAGTAAGTATAAATAATAGGTTCTAGTAAAAGACATAGAAGGTACTGTCACGGCTTGTACCGCAGGGTCTAATATAAACGAAGTGAAGGCTAAGATTCGCAGTTACCACTAGAAAGATACTAGCTAGGGGCTAGTGTATAAAGGTTTTAATCTCTAACTTCCTATATATAATATACGTAGTCTTTAATAAATACCTTGCTTAATAAACACATAGCTATCTTATAGCTAGCTAGCCTCTTTATTATTAAAGTAACCTAAAGGTTCTCTAAAGATTTACTATTATAAATATCCTATCTCTAACCTCTATACTCCTAATATATAATTAACCTTAATTATAAAAAGAGCTACTTACTTAGGGTATATTTACTATAATAAAGCTTATAAAGAAAAATAAGATAAGGAACCTTATATCTAAATATATAAGTAAAAAAAACAATAATAATAATACTACTAATTATAAATAACCCTCTTATTATAGGTAGTAATATCTAAATAGTAGCCTATATATAGCTTTAATATAGTAAAAGAAATATCATTACCTATTATATAGTTAGACTAAAAAAATAGATAACCTATATTAATTTTTATAATTAGTTTAAATAAATAGGGTACCTAATACTATAGTTTTAAATAGTCCAACTAGAGGGCTTATATTATAGTTACTATAAGTTTATAGCTATTAGGCATACGTGTAAGTAGCAAAGCTAATAGTTATTATTATAATTTATAGATTAGCTATATATAGTGCGTTAGATTACTTAAGGGGTCTAAGTTTAATATAAAAAAGTGTTATAGACTCGAGCTATAAGCTCGGGTTAAGTCTGGCTCTAGGAAGTACGCGGACTATGTGTGCCTTAGGTTAAGTCTAGCTCTAGAAAGTATATAGACTATATATAGCTAGGTTAGGGCTACACATAGTTTACGCATAGGCTACATATAAGTTACTATAAATCTAGGCACTATGTAATTACTAGTATAGTTTCTTTCTTCTTTTATAAGAATAATATTCTTACTTTAAATACTTATAAGCAAAAGCTATAACGCTAGTTCTTAATATATATTATTCTTTACTATAGAAATATATTAACTAGTAAATATACTATTACTATAGGATAGGATAAATACTAATAAGTTAGTAATATTATAATACTTACTTAAATAGTAAGTAAGGCAAATTAAGTACTTAACTAATAAGTATAATATAGCACCTATACTAATTTAGCCTAAGTAAAAACCCCTTCCTACTAGGCCCCCCTTTAATAGTAATAGGGTTTTATTTATAGCTTAGAAAGGCCTAATAGCCTATAAGTTACTTATAAATAAGGATTTTATTAGTAATAAATAGGACTAGTAGTATTTTATTTACTAGAACCTATCTCCTAAGGTATAGGTATAGGTTATACTATTTTTTAAAAAGGGCTATTTACTTAACTATTACTTAGAGTAGCTTCTTAAATACCTTAGGGAGATATTTAATAGCCCTTATTAATAGGAATTAGCTATTATAAAACTTAATTAGTTAATATAATAATAAAATAAGTAATTTAGTAACTTCTATATTTATTTTAAATAGAAATTAGCTCTAGCTAGGGGGCTTAATTAGTTAGACTTAGTAAAGTTTTCTAAGCTATATATAGCGCTTAATAAATAGATAAGGGACTATAGCGTAGGTTAGGATATACCCTAGGCTAATTATATTTTTATAATAGCCTGCTATTAAAGTATTACACTAGATATTAAGTCCTACTAATTAGAGAAAAGACACTAGATATAGAGATATAGTAATTAGGTACCTAACCTAAATAAGACTAAGGTATAGGATAAGAATATACTAATAATAGATATTTAATCTATAGTTATAATAAGGACCTAATAAGGCTCTAGAAAGTCTATAGGATACTAAAGGTTAGGTAATAAAGGGGGCGGTAAATAGGCTAAATAAGTTACCTAAGACATGCTTGATATATACTATAATAAGGGGAAATATATATAATATAGCTTCTCTAAGTATTTTATTATAGCATACTCTTTATACCCCACTATTTAGCTATAGAAGAAGTCTTTTATTAATATTTATAATATAAAGGATATTACTTCAATAGACTTAGATATTAAGTCTATAGTATAGTTAGGAAAAGAGTAACCCTATTATTAAGTTATTTAATAGGGAATAAGGGAAGAAGGTATAGAGAGGCTTTATAGTATATAGTTATTACTAATAAGGACTATAAAGAGATTTAGAATAATATAGATTTATTCCCTTTCTTAGTTCCTACTCTAATTAATAAGACTACCTTTATAGATACTCAAGTTAATATAAGCTATAACTACTACACTACTATAAGTAAATACTTAGTTTAAAAGCTTTAATTAAAATGCCTCCCTCTTCTAACTAAGAGGTTAGTTTATATAGCTATTAGTGTAAAATAAGGGGGAAAAGAAAGCTATAAGAAATAATTATATATATTATATATTATTTGTTTTTAGTTAGATTTAGATAGATAAGAAACGCTAATTATAGTATATATAATCCTAGGACTAATAAGGTAACTTATCCTTAGTATACTATAGATAGAATAGAATGAAATTACCTTAGATATAACATACTAATAGGTATGCGTGGAATTAGGAAATAGTTTGCGTATTTAGGCTATAGTTAATAGAAAGGTTAATTAACTTATAATATTTATCTTAGGTTTAACCTTCGCTAGGATAGTATAGTAAGTAAAGAGATAGAAGGAATGTATTTAGCTTTATGCTATAAGCCTATAGGAAATTATATCTATTTTGCAAATTAATATAACCCTAAAGGCTATAGAGGAGAAGCTTCTTACTTCCTTACTAAAGGTGCTTTAGGACTTTAAGGATTTATTTTAGGAAAGTAAGCTAAATATTCTACTACTACACTAAGGAAAGTTAGACTACTATATTTACCTTAGGTATAATATAAATAGAAATAAACCTAACTTACTATAAGCACTATTATATAATATGCCTTAGGAGTATTTACTTAAGATTTAAAAGTAAGTAATAGACTTAATAAATAAGGGTTAGATCTAAGTAAGTTTATTATTAGTAGTAGCCTTAGTATTATTAGTAAAGAAACCTAGTAGTAGTTAGAGGTTTTATATAGATTATTATACCTTAAATAAGATTATAGAATAGGACTATTACCCCTTACTATTAGTAAAGGAGATACTATATTTATTATTAGAGGTAAGGTAGTTTATAAAGCTAGATATATAATTAGTGTTTTACTATATATATATTACTAAAGGCAAAGAACACTAGATAGCATTTTATATAAGGTTTAGTTTATTTAAGTAGTTAGTATACCCCTTTAGGTTAGTAAGCATACCTATAACCTTTTAAAGGTATATTAATAGCGCCTTAAGTAGTATCCTAGGTAATTATATTACTAAGTATCTTAATAATATCCTAGTTTACTTAAGTAAATTATAAAAGGACTATATATAAAAGGTTTATAGTATACTATCTAGACTATAGTAAGCTAGTCTAAACCTAGATATTAAGAAATGTGTGTTTATAACTAAGGAGGTTAAATACCTTAGGTTTATTATTTAGGTAAGGAAGGTAATCTACCTAGATAAGGAAAAGATTATAGTAATTTAGGATTAGGAAGCGCTAATAAGGGTCTATAAAGTCCACGGGTTTCTTAGGTTTACTAACTTTTACTATAATTTTATACTAAAGTTCTTAGACTTAGCAAGCCCTTTAATTAACTTAATAAAGAAAGGAGCCTTATTTTACTAGATAAAGGAGTATAATAAGGCTTTTAAGGTATTAAAGGTAGCCTTTATATTATACCTAATTCTAACTTAATAGGATCCTAAGAAAGATATATTAGTAAAGGCAGATTATTCTAGTATAGTATTAGGGGGTTATTTCTCTTAGTTTAGTAATAATAGTATCTTATACCTTATAGCCTACTATTTAGCTTAATTATAGGCTGCTTAATAGAATTACACTATTTATAATAAGGAATTACTAGTAATTATTTCCTACCTTAAGGCATAGTTAGTAAAGCTTTAAAGTATAAGTAAACTATTTATAATATTAATAAACTATAAAAACCTTAAGTACTTTATAGCGCTAAGGGAGATATTAAAATAATAGGTATAATAGGCAAAGACTTTAGCACTCTTTAACTTCTACCTATAATATAGGCTAGGCATATAAGTAAACTAACTAGACGCGCTATTGTGATATTATCTAGATAGGCTAGAAATAAATAGAGCAAAAACCTTAATTATTTAATCTATAATAAGCCCTATAAAATTTAGCTTTAAGAGGGGGTAACTATATATATGCCTTAAGCCTATTATAGTAATAAAGAGGGTTATTATAAATACTAGTTTAACCCTATTAAGGAGTCTTCCTACTAGTAAGTTATTATTTATAAATAAATACCTCTAATCCCTATAGGACTAGTCTATAACCTAGGATAAAGCTTATAAGTTATAGGTTAATATAGTAGTAATAGGGGCTAGGAAGTTCCTAAATACTACTAATATAAGAGAGTAAATTACAGACTATTAGATTAGTATAAAAGGGGCACTTTAATTCTAAGGGCAAATATAGGTTCCTAAATAGGAACCACTAACTATAATATTAATATAATAGGTTTATAACTTACCTTTATTAGGTTACCTAGGGTAGAATATAACTTTTAAGGCGCTTTAAAGGGACTTTTATTAGAATAGTATGTTATAGGATGTAGCTTATTTTATATAGAACTACTACTATTATAGAGGGAGGAAGAGCTAGTAACTATAATAAGGCTTATTAAAACTAATCCTGCCGCTAGATAGGTACTAGTTACAAATATCTATTAACTTTATAACTAACCTTCTAGCCTAGGGTTAGGAGTAGCTAAGGTTCCTAATGGTTATCACGGATTGGCTATCTAAGTATGTTTAGTTAGAGGTAATAATATTAATAGTAGCTAAGGCGTGTGTGGAATAATTTAAGCATTGCTAGTGGCGCTTCTATAGGTTCCTTACATAGATTATTACAGACTATAGGTTAGATTAGCTTAGTAATTTCTAGACTAAACTCTATAAGGGAGTAAGTATATAATAATTGCTTTTTATATTACACTACCTACAAATAGACAGTAGCATAGAGAGGGCTAACTAGGAGGTATAAGCTATTTTACGTGTAATACTATCTTTCTCCTAGTTTAAATAGCTAGACTACTTATTAGCCTATTAACTAGTATTAAATAATAGGGACTTATTAGTAACTAGAGTAAGCGTAAATATAGCCCTATATAGGTTTAATATGCTTATAATTTAGGAGTTATTTACTATAAGACTATTTATAATATTAGTAAAGAGAAGGGCTTAGGCTTTCTTATAGCACCTAAAGGATAGTATAGATTTAATATAGGCTATAATAGCTTTTATTTAGTAGTAGTAATAGGAGGAGATAAATAATAGCTATAGGCTAGTAAAGTAGTTTTAGGTTAGGGATTATATATAGCTTAGTCTTTATAATATTAAAATAAACTAACCTTATAAGAAGTTAAACTAGGTTATAGCTAAATATAAGGTACTTAAGGTCCCTATACCTTTAATTATTAAACTAAATATCCTAAGGGGACTATACCCTATCTTTTATATTAACCTAGTATAGCGTGTAGTAAGTAATCCTTTACTAAGTTAGAAACTAGCTAATAAATAACTATTACTAGACCTTATTATAATAAATACTTATAATAATCTCTTAGAGTTTTAGGTAAAGGAAATTTTAGTAGCTAAGAATATACTAGGTTAAGGTTTAAACTAAAATATCTTAGTTAAATAAAAAGGCTATATCTAGCTAATATAAGAACTATTAGAAGGCTTATAAGATATAGAGGCACTTAATTAATTTAAGTTATAATAAGGTAATATATAGATAAATAATAGCCCTAAAAGGGTGCAATTTAATTTAGCTATAGAAAATTAATATACCTAGTTTCCCTCTAGTATATACACACTTAAGTGCTAAGTTTTTACCTAAATAAAAATTAATTAAAAAAAGAGAGGGCTATTACTATTTCCTTTATAGTATTAGTATTCTTTCTCTATAGTATAAGCTAATATTTTTATATTTTTAGCTAGGATATAGGTATTAGCTAATATTTACTATACCTAGGTATTACCTTACTCCTATGTAAAGATTAACTAAGTTAAGTTATTATTTATAGTTTATATACTATAAAAAAACTTAGTAGCTAGGTTATTATAGCCTTAGTAAGTAAGGGTAGTATTAGTAAGTATAAGTTACTATACCTTAAATACTCCCTAAGTATAGGTAGTACCTATAGGAAAGAAAGCTAGAGATTAGGCCTTAGCTAGATTAATTTAAGCTATAGCTAATATACTATTAAATTACTTTTAGTAATAGATAAAAGTTTTTATTAGAATAGTGTATTATCCCTTAATAAATATAATTTACTTTATAGCTAGGGTTTTAATAGCTTATCTAGTAGCTAAAAGGTTCTTAAGATACTTAAATATATAATAGAGTTTTAGGTTAGCACTATAAAGATATATCTCCTAGATATATAAATAATAAGTAACTTAGTAAGAGGTATAGGCCTAGTTTATACTTAGGGTATATATATATTTTTCTTTAGTATAAAGGTTATTTATATAAGGGCTATAAGGAAACTTATCCTTTTTATTATTAAAGAGAGCCTTATTATTTAAGTTACTTTCTAAGATATACTTACTAAGGTAAGTGCCCTTACCTAGGCTAGGAGAAGGAGGAGAAGGTAAGGAAAGTAAGGTAGCACTAGTAATAGCTAGGATAATAGTAAGATTAAATATAGTAAGGGTAAAAAGGGAATAAAAAGAGAAATAAATAATTATTTAGGCTTAAGAAAAGAGAATAAAAAGGATATATAAGGAGATATTATAATAATAATAGGTTATAAGAGTTTAGAATTATAAGGGGGGATAGGAATATTTATATTTCTTAGGGCATAAGGTCTAGCTTTAGCTAGAGTGTGTGTTATTTATATTTAAAAGGTAGGCTAGGGATAGATAAGGGTAATATATTATATAATTATCTAATAGCTAGTTAGTAATAAGGGTATTACTTAAGGTAAAGTTAGGATTTTATAGGTAAAGGTAAGATTATAAAATAGCTATAAAGGTAAGGGAGTAAGTAAGGTATAAAGATAGCTAGTAGTAGGCATAAAAATAGGGTAAGCTAGTGTTTTTAAAGGTAAGGTTAGAGTAAAGTAAATTTACCTATATAATAGAGAAGGTTAAAGTAAGGTAAACCTATACTAAAATTTTTTATAGCTTATATAAAGAACCTATAGCCTTATAGTATATACTACTTAATAAGGTATAGTCTTTACCTACACTAAAGGGTACCTTACTTAATAGGATATAGTTCTTACTTATACTAAAGTTAGTTCTTATATATAGGGGGACTATAATCTTATTACTTACTTACTTTTAACTAAAAGGGAGAATAAAGAGGTAAGTAAAGGAGTATATTATAGACTTAAGCTATAAGCTTAGGTTAAGTCTAGCTTTAGAAAGTATATAGACTATATATAGCTAGGTTAAGGCTACACGTAAACCACGTATAAGCTATGTATAAGTTACTATAAATCTAAGCGCTATATAATCACTAGTGTAGTTCCTTTTTTCTTCTATAAGAATAATATTCTTACTTTAAACGCTTATAAGCAGAAGCCATAAGGCTAGTTCTTAACAATTCTTTATATTATAAATATTAATAAAAAACTTCTTCTATAAGTAAATAGTAAGGTATAAGGAGTATACTATAGTAAAGTACTTAGAGAAGCTATATTATATATATTTCCCCTTATTATAGTATATATTAAGTATATCTTAAGTAACCTATTTAGCCTATTTACTACCCCCTTTATTATCTAACCTTTAGTGTCCTATAGACTTTCTAAAGCCTTATTAAGTCCTTATTATAGCTATAGATTAAATATCTATTATTAGCGTATTCTTATTATATACCTTAGTCTTATGTAAGTTAGGCACTTAATTACTATATTTTAATATCTAGTGTTTTTTCTCTAATTAGTAGGACTTAATATCTAGTATAATACTTTAATAGTAAGCTATTATAGAAATATAATTAGCCTAGGGTATATCCTAACCTATACTATAGTCCCTTATTTATTTATTAAATACTATATATAGCTTAGATAACTTTACTAAGTCTAACTAATTAAGCCCCTTAGCTAGAGCTAATTTCTATTTAAAACAAATATAGAAGTTACTAAATTACTTATTTTATTATTATATTAACTAGTTAAGTTTTATAATAGCTAATTCCTATTAATAAGGGTTATTAAATATCTCTCTAAGGTATTTAAGAAGCTACTCTAAGTAATAGTTAAGTAAATAGCCCTTTTTAAAAAAGAGTATAACTTATACTTATACCTTAGGAGATAGGTTTTAGTAAATAAAGTATTACTAGTCCTATTTATTACTAAAAAACTCCTTATTTATAAGTAACTTATAAGCTATTAAGCCTTTTTAAGCTATAAATCAAACCCTATTATTATTCAAGGGAGGCCTAGTAAGAAAGGGTTTTTACTTAGGCTAAATTAGTATAGGTATTATATTATACTTATTAGTTAAGTACTTAATTTACCTTACTTACTATTTAAGTAAGTATTATAATATTACTAACTTATTAGTATTTATCCTATCCTATAGTAATAGTATATTTACTAGTTAATATATTTCTATAGTAAAGAATAATATATATTAAGAACTAGCCTTATAGCTTTTACTTATAAGTATTTAAAGTAAGAATATTATTCTTATAAAAGAAAAAAGAAACTACACTAGTAATTATATAGTGCTAAGATTTATAGTAACTTATACATAGCCTATGCGTAGTTTATATATAGCCCTAACTTAGCTATATATAGTCCGCGTACTTTCTGGAGCTAGACTTAACCTAAGCTTATAGCTTAAGTCTATAACACTACTTTTGATTTTCCGCAAAATTTAGTTGTATATAAAATCCAAAAAATTAACTTACTACTATACAAACTAGTAACCTATATACACTAACTTTTAGTCTAAAAACTATTCCTATATTAAATAAAAGCCCTATTTTCTAGCTTTAATTTGCTATATATAAGACTTTTATATAACCTTTAGTTAAAGAGAAAATCGCTGTTAAAGATAGCTATAGGGTAAGCTATATATAGGGTAACCTGCTTATATTACCCTAGCTTACATTACCCTACCCTAGCTTACCTAATTACTAGTGGCGTAGTTATAGCTACACTTATAGCTATAATGTAATTAACTAATTTATAATTAATTAGAATTAGTTATTCACACGGTTAGTTATAGCTATTAATAGCTATAACGTGGCTATTAATGGTTACCTTTGTGACTATTAATAGCTATAGTATAGCTATTAGGCTTATAATATAAGCTAGTAATAAAAAGGTCCTTTAACTAGAAAAGGGCTAAAAATAGGTCTTATTTTTAACACCCTCTCTATAAAAGAATTATATTAAAAGCAATTAGAAGTGTATAAAGAGACTATAGGGTAAAATGATAACTTTCAGATAATAATAAATAAAAGGGAAAAACAAGAAAAGATAAAAGACCTCTTTTTAAATTCCTAGCTATTATTAAATATAGCTCCCTTTTTAGCGTTGTTTTTAGTTCCCTATTAAAGGGTTTTAGTTATTAGTTTTTAGTGATTATTAAGCCCTAATAGCTTAATAAAAGCCTAATAAAGAGGTCTAAAGAGAGGCTTTATAAGACTATCTACAGGCATTAACTTTATATCTAGATATTTAATTTTAGCTAAACCCTCTAAAACCTATTACCTAATATAGTTAAACTTTAGTAATATATACTTAGTGTAGCTATATAAAGCAAGGTTATAGGCTGTGGTTATAGTGCCTTAATTATTATAATATATCTAGATAGGTGGAGAAATAGGGGTTTTTAGCTCCTTAAATAAGCCCTAAAGCCACTATAGCTCCCGGAAGGTCTTGTAGATAGCGTTAGCTTTAGCTTCTAATGTTAATAGAGCTATTGTACTAGCTTTCTTTAACTTCTAGCTAATAGGTCCGCTAGCTAGCTTAAATAGATAAGCGTAGGTTAATTTAGAGGTCTTTTTATCCCCTGTAAAATTACTATTATAATAACCTATTAGGCTTTTACTAGCTTTACCTTTAGGGTCTCCCCTATAGATTATAGCAAGGAATTTAGTCCCTAATAGGTACCTAAGTAGATTTTTAGCTACTTTTAGGTGCTCTATATAGGGGCTAGCTAGTGCTATAGATAGCCACTAAAGTGTAAAGGCTACGTCTAGCCTTGTAAGCAATATTAGGTACATTATAGTCCCTATAATACACTAATAAAGCTTGATTTCGCTAGCTATTAATAGCTTAGTTATCTGCGTAGCTAAAACGCCTGGCTAAAGAGGTATGCTAATAGGCTTACTATCTAGCATATTAAATTAACTTAAAGCCTCTAAGATATACTAAGATTAGTGGATTTTTCGTATCCTATTAGGTCTATCTTATATAATTTAAACCCTTAAGAAGAATTTAGCAGGCCCTTTATCTTCTATTAGATAGACTTTATAAAGTTCCTTTTTAAGTCTTTAGATATAGGGTAAATCCAGTCTAATTAGAAGGCAGTTATTTACATATGTAATAATAAAGGTTTTGGTGAAGGGATTAACGAATATAGCTAGGTTAGATATTAAAGGATTAAATCCTAGGGATTTAAGCACTATAGTTAGTGCTTATTACTACTCCCTTAAGCTTTATTTTAGGCTATATAAAGACTTCTATAATAGAATTACTCAATCTTTAGTAGGTTTATAGCTAAAACTTCTAGCTAGTTTAGCTAGTTTAGGATTTGCTTTAAGGAATTTAATAAATCTATCTAGAATAACCATATAAATCTATTATTATAGCTTACTATTAAGAAAAGCTCCTATAAAATTAACCTATTTAATTTCCTAGTTATTCTAAGCCACTAGGGCTAGTAAAATCCTCTAGCTAGGGGAAATGCTTGTGGCTACAAAGGTCTCTAGGTAATCTAGACCTTTAATTTGCATAAATCCCTTAGTAATAAGTTAAGCCTTATATTTTAAAGGACTATTTTCTTTATTCTTTTTAAGCTTATAAATAAGCCTATTCTTTAGTACTTTTTAGCCCTTAGGTACTTAGTCTTTCCCTATAAATTTAAAAGTACTAGCCTTTAGAAGCTATTTATATTCCTTATATATAGCTTTTATTTATTTATCCCTTTTAGGGCTAGATATAGCTTGCTTCTAGGTCTTAGGTTTAGGGCTAATAAGGTTATTTTCCTTTAGCTTCTCCTATACCTTAAAGTAAATTTCTTTTATAAAATCTAGAGAAGAAGGGGAACTAATATTAATATCTATAGGGTTAATATTAGGGTTAATATTAGGGTTAAAGTTAATAATTTTATTAAAATTTTAGTCTAGAGTTAAAATCTGATTTTCTGGTTAAGTTATAGGCTATGCCTGTATAGGAGCCTCTGGAATTAGACCTTTAGGGGGTTCCTTAGGGCCTATAGTAGTTTTTCTTAACCTATAGGGATACCTATATTGTCTATAGGGTAATCCTTTAAACCTTAATTTAGATCTTATTATTATACTAAATTATTTTCCCCCTCTAAAGGGTTATCCCCTATAGATAGCCTAGGTAATCCTTTAGAGATAGGACTTATAGGTTCTATAATCTTAATAAAGCTAGTCTTTATAACTAGCCTTTTAGAGGGAATGTACACTAGGTAAGTGTTAGAACCTAGTGTAGCTAAAAGTCTTTTAGGTATAGTCCTAGCTACTAACTTCTAGGCTTTAGGTTATTTTTCTAGGGGGATTAGAATCTCACAGTAAGATCCTATAGCTCTAATACTACTAATATTAGTTATATAGGGCTAATTTAGCTCCCTAGATAGCAGTTATTTAGGGCTTTTATCCTTTGTGGTATTAGTAGTTATATTAATAAGGCTAATAACTATAGGTAATATAAAACACTAAAGATATAAAGGTAATTTTGCTTACTAGATAGTAGCCCTTAATTAATCTAGAATAGTACAAATAGAATGTTTTACTAATCCATTTTGCTTATAGATATAGGGACTAGAAGTTATAAATTTGATTCCCTTAGAATTTAACTAAGTTTAATAACTAGAATTAATTTCTTAGCCCCTATTAAAGTAAAGGTACCTAGGATATTAACCTAGTTAATTTTTAAGCCCTCTAAAGAAGCCCTTAATAGCCCTATAAACATTTAGGCCTTCCTTATTAGGTAATAAGAACACCCACTTATATCTAGTCTTTTAATTAACTAGAAACAAGCAAATTAACTATTTATTATATAGTGTAGGGCTGATTTTTAGCGTATCCCTCTGTGAGGCCCCACTCACAACACAGGCGCACCACCAGCGCGCCCCGCGGACAGACCGCACCCTAGGGCTAGGCCCACGTGACACTAGCGAGCTGCTAGCTATAAGCTAGTGACTCGCACGCATAACACACTTAGACCTAGCAAGCTTTAGTCAATATACCAGAGCCCCTATACCTCTTGCCTAGCTATCATTGTTCTCACACCCTCTCTATTTAATCTAGAGCTCTAGGGGGGTTAGGGATAGCTAATTTCCTAGGTTTTCTAACTACCTTAGCTTAATTATAAGCTATATATTTAAAGTCCTTATCCTTAATTTTAGAAAAATTAGGGATTCCTTTAGTAATAATGTTAAAAATAAGACCTATTTTTAGCCCTTTCTAGTCAAAGGACCTTTTTATTACTAGCTTACATAGCAAGCCTAATAGCTATACGATAGCTGTTAATAGTCGCGTAGGTAACCATTAATAGCCACGTTATAGCTGTTAATAGTTATAACTAACCGTGTAAATAACTAATTCTAATCAATTGTAAATTATTTAATTACGTTATAGCTGCAAGCGTAGCCACAACCACGCCACTAGTAATTAGGTAAGCTTGGGTGACGTAAGCAGGTTACCCTACACATAGGTTACCCTATAGCTATCTTTAATAGCGATTTTCTCTTTAACTAGAGGTTATATAAAAGTTTTATATATAGCAAATTAAAGCTAGAAGATAGGGCTTTCTTTTTATATAGGAATATTTTTTAGACTAAAAGTTAGTGCATATAGGTTACTAGTTTATATAGTGGTAAGTTAATTTTTTGATTCTTATATATAAATAAATTTTATAGAAAATCAAAAGTGGCCCTTAAGACCCTTTTAGCAGCCTAGATCTACTAATATAGTTAGTAGGTATATAAGAGGATTCTTTTTAATCTAGCTAGATAGCTAGGCCTCTTAATCTAATAGCCGCATTGCCCGTACAACGTCACTAAAATCAATTCTATTAGTATATAAGATATCGTAAAAGTTATTTAGATTGAATTCTATTAGTTAATAACTGCCATAACCTTCCGTTGCGTTACGTTAAATATTTAACGTGGTGGTTTTATTAGTCCCTAACCGTAGAGCTACACCTGTACAGCTGTTGCCAGCTGGTAACTAGCTCCCTACATTTCAATAAATAAGGCTAGTTTTCTTTAACAAAGGAAGTCCTAGGTGCCCTAATTATACATGCTATAGGCTAGCTAGTTCTAATAACTATTAATATTAAAGATCTTTAGAGCCTGAATTAGGATCTAGATTAGGGCCTTCTTCACTAGTCCCTTGCTAGGCCCCTTAAGAACCACAGGCCTCTTAGAGAGGTATTAGGGACCCTTTTCCTCCATTAGGGCCCTCTAATACCCCTAAATCTATTTCCTTAGATTTATATAGGACCTAACCTAGGGCTATAGGCAAAGAAGAAGGGACTAATTCCCCTAAATCATCCTGTACGATTTCTTTAATATTATTATCATTTTCGTCGATTTTAGCGATTTCGTCTAAATTAAAAGCCTAATCCGGCTTTTTAGAGGGAATTTAAACCTCTATAGGGTAGCTAATAGGATAGCTATAACCCCTAAAGCTAGCATAGGTAAAAGGTCGGATATAATAAGATTCCTTGTTACAGGGCCCTTTATGTAACTTAGGTGTAAATTGGTTTTTAACGTAGAAGAAAAAACTATATTTTTCTATATCTAGGGTAGTAATACAAGACTTATCTTAAAGATAAAGATAGTTTTTTATAAAGCAACCACTAGATATATAGTGTATAAGACCACTAACTATATTAAAATTAAGCTAAGGGAAATATAAAGCATCTTTTAGCACTAAGGTCCTATATTTATTAGGGTTCTTTTAATATAGGACCTTAAAAACAGCACTACTATAGCCCTTAGTGTAAATAGGACCACTACTAATTATAATAGGGTTAGATTCCCACTTTTTATAAGGGGTATAATGTTAAGAACTAGCCTTATGGCTTCTGCTTATAAGCGTTTAAAGTAAGAATATTATTCTTATAGAAGAAGAAAGGAACTACACTAGTGGTTACATAGCACCTGGATTTATAGCAACTTATGCGTGGCCTATGCGTGGTCTGCGTGTAGCCCTAACCTAGCTATACATAGTCTATGTACTTTCTAGAGCTAGACTTAACCTAAGCTTATAGCTTAAGTCTATAATATACCCTCTAACTTACCTCTCCCTTTTCCCTTTTAGTTAAAAATAAGTAAGTAATAAGATTATAGTCCCCTTATATATAGGAACTAACTTTAGTGTAGGTAAAGACTATATCCTATTAAGTAAGGTGCTATTTAGTGTAGGTAAAGACTATATCCTATTAAGTAAGGTGCTATTTAGTGTAGGTAAAGACTATATCCTATTAAGTAGTGTATATTATAGGGCCTTAGGTCCTCTATATAGGCTATAAAAAATTTTAGCGTAGGTCTACCTTACTCTAACCTTCTCTATTATATAGGTAAATTCACTTTACTCTAACCCTACCTTTAAAAACACTAGCTTACCCTATTTTTATACCTATTACTAGCTATCTCTATACCTTACTTACTCCCTTACCTTTACTACTATTTTATAATTTTACCTTTACTTATAAAATCCTAACTTTACCTTAAGTAACTCCCTTATTACTAACTAGCTATAATATAATTATATAATATATCTCCCCTATTTATCCCTAGCCTGCCTTTTAAATATAAATAATATACACTCTAACTAAAGCTAGACCTTATACCTTTAGAAATATAAATATTCCTATTACCCCCTAAGAAACTTATATCCCTTATTCTTATTATTATTATAATACCTTCCCTTTATATCTTTCTTATTTCCTTTTATTAATCCTAATACCCCTAATAAACCTCCCTTCTATATCCTATTTATACCTAATTATAACTAATATTATTATAGTTACTAGCTAAGCTACTACTAGCGTGCCCTTACCTCTCCCTCTCCCTTCTCCTAGCCTAGATAAAGGTATATACCTAAGTAAATATATCCTTAAAGGTAACTCTAATAATAAGGCACTTTCTAATAATAAAGAGTATAAGTTTCCTTATAGCTTATATATAAATAACCTCTATACTAAAGGAGAGTATACTTATACCCTAGGGCTAAACTAAGCCTATAGCCTATATAGTATTACCTATTACTTATATATTTAGGAGATATACTTATATAGCGCTAACCTAAAACTCTATTATACTTTTAAATATCTTAAAACCCTCTTAGCTACTAATAAGGCTATTAAAACCTTAGCTATAAAGTAAACTATATCTATTAAGGAATAATACACTATTTTAATAAAAGTTTTTATCTATTACTATAAGCATTTTAATAGTATACTTACTATAGCCTATATTAATCTTACTAAGGCTAAACCTCTAGTATTCTCCCCTATAAGTACTACTTATGCCTAGGGCGCCTCTAAGGTATAATAACTTATACTTACCTAGCATACGCTTACTTACTAAGGCTATAATAACTTAGTAGCTAAATTCTTTTATAAAATAAGGACTATAAATAATAACTTAACCTAGTCTCTTTTTATATAAGAGGTAAGTAATACCTAGGTATAGTAAATATTATCTAAGACTTATACCCTAGCTAAAACTATAGTAAAGTTAGCTTATACCCTTACTAAGGAATACTATTAGTATAAAAATACTTATAATACCCCCCCCCTTTTTAATTACTTTTTACTATAGTGGCAATTTAGCGCTAAAGTATACGTACACTAAAGCAAAACTAGGTGCCTTAATTTTTTATAGCTAAATTAAAATATACCCTTTTAGGACTATTATTTATTTATATATTACCCTATTATAATTTAAATTAGTTAAGTGCCTTTATATCTTATATACTTTCTAATAGTTCCTAAGTTAGCTAAACATACCCTTTTTACTTAACTAAGATATTCTAGTTTTATCCTTAACCTAGCGTGTTTTTAGCTATAAGAATTTCCTTTACCTAATACTCTAAGAGATTATTATTAGTATCTATTATAATAAGTTCTAGTAGTAGCTATTTATTAGCTAGTTTCTAGTTTATTAAGGGGTTATTTACTATATACTACACTAGATTAATATAAAAGATAGGATATAGTCCCCTTAAAATATCTAGTTTAATAGTTAAAGGTATAGAGACTTTAAGCACCTTATACTTAGCTATAACCTAGTCTAACTTCTTATATAGTTAGTTTATTTTAATATTATATAGACTAAGCTATATATAGTCCCTAACCTAAAACCGCTTTACTAGCCTATAGCTACTATTTATCTCCTTCTATTACTACTACTAAATAAAAGCTATTATAGCCTACGTTAAATCTATACTATTCTTTAGGTATTATAAGAAGGCCTAAGCCTTTCCCTTTACTAATATTATAGATAGTCCTATAGTAAATAACTCCTAAATTACAGGCATATTAAACCTATATAGGGCTATGTTTATGCTTACTCTAGTTACTAATAAGTCCCTATTATTTAATACTAGTTAATAAGCTAGCAAATAGTCTAGCTATTTAAACTAGGAGAAAGATAGTATTACTTATAAAACTACTTATACCTCCTAGTTAGCTCTCTTTATACTACTATTTATTTATAGGTAGTATAATATAAAAAGTAATTATTATATACTAACTCCCCTGTAGAGTTTAGTCTAGAAATTACTAAGCTAATCTAACCTATAGTCTATAATAATTTATATAGGGAACCTATAGAAGCGCTACTAGCAATACTTAAATTATTTTATATATGCCTTAGCTACTATTAATATTATTACCTCTAACTAAATATACTTAGATAGCTAATCTATAATAACTATTAGGAACTATAGCTACTCTTAACCCTAGGCTAGAAGGTTAGTTATAAAGTTAATAGATATTTATAACTAGTACCTATCTAGCAGTAGGATTAGTTTTAATAAGCCTTATTATAGTTACTAGCTCTTTCTCCCTCTATAATAGTAGTAGTTCTATATAAAATAAGCCATATTCTATAACATACTATCCTAATAGAAATCCCTTTAAAGCGCCTTAAAAGCTATATTTTACCTTAGGTAACCTAATAAGGGTAAGTTATAAACCTATTATATTAATATTATAGTTAGTAGTTCCTATTTAAGAACCTATATTTGCCCTTAGAATTAAAGCGCCCCTTTTACGCTAATCTAATAGTCTATAATTTACTCTCTTATGTTAGTAGTATCTAGGAACTTCCTAGCCCTTATTATTACTATATTAACCTATAACTTATAAGCTTTATCCTAGGTTATAGACTAGTCCTATAGGGATTAGAGGTGTTTATTTATAAATAATAACTTACTAGTAAGAAGACTCCTTAATAGGGCTAAACTAGTATTTATAATAACCCCCTTTATTACTATAATAGGCTTAAGGTATATATATAGTTATTCTCTCTTAAAGCTAAATTTCATAGGGCTTATTATAGATTAAATAATTAAGGTTTTTACTCTATCTATTTCTAGCCTATTTAGATAATATTACAATAATATATCTAGTTATTTCGCTTATATACCTAGCCTATATTATAGGTAAAAGTTAAAGAGTGCTAGAGTCTCTGCCTATTATGCCTATTATTCTAATATCTCCCTTAGTGCTATAAAGTACTTAAGGTTTTTATAGTCTATTAATATTATAAATAGTTTACTTACACTTTAAAGCTCTACTAACTATACCTTAAGGTAGGAAATAATTACTAGTAATTCCTTATTATAAATAGTATAATTCTATTAAGTAGCCTATAATTAAGCTAAATAGTAGGCCACTAGGTATAAGATACTATTATTACTAAACTAAGAGAGATAACCCCCTAATACTATACTAAAATAATTTGCCTTTACTAATATATCTTTCTTAGGATCCTATTAAGTTAGAATTAGGTATAATATAAAGGCTACCTTTAATACCTTAAAAGCCTTATTATACTTCTCTATCTAGTAAAATAGGGCTTCCTTCTTTATTAAGTTAATTAGAGAGCTTACTAAGTCTAAGAACTTTAGTATAAAATTATAGTAAAAGTTAGTAAACCTAAGAAACCTATAAACTTTATAGACCCTTATTAGCGCCTTCTAATCCTAAATTACTATAATCTTCTCCTTATCTAGGTAAATTACCTTCCCTACCTAGATAATAAACCTAAGATATTTAACCTCCTTAGTTATAAACATATATTTCTTAATATCTAGGTTTAGACTAGCTTACTATAGTCTAGATAGTATACTATAAACCTTTTATATATAGTCCTTTTATAATTTACTTAAGTAAACTAGGATATTATTAAGATATATAGTAATATAATTACCTAGGATACTACTTAAAGCACTATTAATATACCTTTAAAAGGTTATAAGTATGCCTACTAACCTAAAGGGGTATACTAATTACTTAAATAAACTAAACCTTATATAAAATGCTATCTAGTGTTTTTTACCTTTAGTAATATATATATAGTAAAACGCTAATTATATATCTAGCTTTATAAACTACCTTACCTTTAATAATAAATATAGTATCTCCTTTACTAATAGTAAGAGGTAATAGTCCTATTTTATAATCTTATTTAGGGCGTAATAGTCCACATAAAACCTCTAACTACTACTAGGTTTCTTCGCTAATAACACTAGGGCTATTGCTAACAATAAACTCGCTTGGATCTAACCCTTGTCTATCAAGTCTGTTACCTGCTTTCGAATCTCGAGCAAATCATGGTGGCGCAGACACCCGCGATTAGCCCTTAGGGCTAGACCAAGACATTTGTACAAGTCACCTAAGGTCATAGGTTCAAGCCAGCTGCGTGTACAGAAAAAAAAATATACACTATAGGGCAGCTATAACAGGGCTCTTCCTAGGCTTATAGGGAAAGAGGGATCCCTAGGGGATGCGTGGTATTACTAGCTAAAGAGAAAGAAGGTTACCTAGGGAAAGGGCCTATATGATAATCTAGGCTTTGCCTAGACCTAGCAATATAGGTGTTAATTATACAAGTAAATAATAACTTATACAATACGTATTCTTTTGTTGCCTATAGCGCAGATAGATTAGGCACATCACCCATATGGTGGCGCAGACACCCGCGATTAGCTCTTAGGGCTAGACCATGACATATAATCCCTAAAGACCTCCCTAGAATTAACTATATATGGAGTTAAACCTATATTATATAATAAGGCTTTTTTTATGTCTTTACTATAATAATTAAAACCATTTAGGGTATTAATTTCTTGTTTTTTATTATCTAAATTACTAGAGCTAGAATTAAAGCTACTATTACTAGAGCTCTTATAACTAGTCTTATAAGAGCTAGGTTTCTTATATAAATTAAGGGCTCCATTAGAAAGGTTATAACTACCTAGCATAAAAGAACCTTTTATAAGGTCTTTATTATCCTTTTTATCTAATTTTTATCCCTTTTGCTTCTTTTTCTTCTTATTAGAATTTAAAGAGCTCTTATTTTCTTTAGAGCTTTCTTTCTTCTTCTTCTAACCTTTAGGGGCCTTTTCCTTATCTTTAGCACCCTTTTCTTAGTCTTTAGTCCTATAATTTAGGGCTTAAGATACTATAGATAACTTATCCCTTTATTTAGGTAGAAGGTTTACTATTAAAAATTAAAGATTTAAGGCATCTAGGGGAGCCCCTATAGCCCTATTTGTATACATACTAAATTATTACCTCTTAGCCTACTAAGGGAAGGTTAATTTTAGGGATTAAAGATATTAATTAACCTAATCTATTAGATTAACTAGGACCCCTAAAATCAATAATCTAGCTAGTAAATTATTAAAGAATGCATTAAAGGTTTCTAAAGTCCCCTTAAAACCATGAAAATTTAGGTTATAAAATTCAGAATATAAGGACCCCCTCTGGATTTTAACGCTATGTAAATACTGCTATATAAGTAAATTATAGGCTTCTTTAGGTGATTTTTACTAAGTTATAGCGGCTTAGGGGCCTTCTATATAGCTATTCCTTAATAACATAAGTATAATAGCTTAGTTAGCATCCCCTAGCACCCTAGAAATATCCAGATTATCTAGAAAATTAGGCATACCTAAAGCTCTAAATTAGATAGCTAGGGCTTATTTCTATGAATTAAAATTTTTAGCTCCTTTAAGCTTAGTAGTCTTAGGGAAGCTATAAACCCTTTTATTAAATTCCTTAATAACTAAATTATTAAAGGCAGCTTATACAGAGCTAGATTTAGCTAGCTTATCTTATTATTAAATAGGCTACTAGTCTTGCTACTAACTAGCGGGCTTAACAGCTTCTAAACCCTCTATATAACTATTTACAGCTATAGTTAAGGACTCTAGCTTCTGTAATAATAGATTAATAGTATCTTATTGCTTAATAGCCTACTCTTTTAGCTAGTTACTTAGAACCTCTTGCGCACTAAGATTAGGGGCTAACTGCCCCTAACTTTGTTAATTAGTATCTATCTTCTAATTTTATCGAAGGGAAGTCTTCTATTTATACTAAAATTCCTTTTATTTATAGAAGGGAAAAGCTTTTATACCTACTAAATTTCCTTTTTATAGAAGGGAAAAGCTTCTGTATTACTCGTGCGCTTCCTGTTTTATAGAAGGGAAGTCCTCTGTAACTATAATAATTCCTTTTTATAGAAGGGAATAGCTTCTATCTTATAGGTTCTTTTTTTTTATAGAAGGGAAGTCTTCTATAACTGTACGCAAAGTGACTAAAAAGAATCTATAGTAATAGATACTAGGCTTATAACCTATTAAAATGTAGGGAGCTAGTTGCTAGCTAGCAATAGCTATATAAGTGTAGCTTTATGGTCGGGGACTAGTAGAACCACCACGTTGGAATAACTAACGCAACGCAACAGAAGGTTATGGCAGATATTACTATTGAATTCTAATTTAGATAACTTTTATAATAACTAATAAAGCAATATAATTAATTTTAGTTACGTTATATAGGTAATGTGGCTAGTTTAGTTAAGAGGTCTAGCTAGGTTAGCTAGGTTAAAAAGATCTTCTTTCTCTTATATACCTACTAACCGTATTAGTAAATCCAGACTACTAATGAGGTTTTAAGGGCTACTTTTGATTTTCTATAAAATTTATTTATATATAAAATCTAAAAGATTAACTCACTACTATACAAACTAGTAACCTATATACACTAACTTTTAGTCTAAAAAATATTCTTATATTAAATAAAAGCCCTGTCTTTTAGCTTTAATTTGCTATATATAAGACTTTTATGTAACCTCTAGTTAAAGAGAAAATCACTATTAAAGATAGCTATAGGGTAAGCTATATATAGGGTAACTTGCTTATATTACCCTAGCTTACATTACCCTAGCTTACCTAATTACTAGTGGCGTAGTTATAGCTACTCTTATAGCTATAATGTAATTAACTAATCTATAATTAATTAGAATTAGTTATTTACACGGTTAGTTATAGCTATTAATAGCTACGACATGGCCATTGACGGTCACCTTCGCGACTATTGATAGCTATAGTGCAGCTATTAGGCTTGCAATGCAAGCTAGTAATAAAAAGGTTCTTTAACTAGAAAAGGGCTAAAAATAGGTCTTATTCTCAACACTAGTATAGTTCTTTTCTTCTTCTATAAGAATAATATTCTCACTTTAAACGCTTATAAGCAGTAGCTATAAGGCTAGTTCATCACAAAAATCTATAATAAGTACAGGCTCTAAGGTCACAAATTTAGGCTGTAAAATACTAAGCAGTTATCGTGCTCGGAGGGGAGCCTTATCCTTATAACGTAACATAATATAACATAACTACTACTAGGTTAGTTATAATGGCTTTAATAATATTGATACCTTTAAATATTGCACATATATTTATCTAAGGAGTCAAAAATAACAAACACAAGCCACACTAAAATCAGGTAGGTGAACTATTAATCCAGATTAGGACTTACCCAGTATGCACATATCTCTTTACTGCCTACAAGGCTACACTTTCGTACTAACAAGGGTTATTAATTTTTATATTTTTTTTGGCGTCATTGGTTGTGGCCAATGCATCTAATTAATATAATAATATTAGTACCTATAAACATCTGAGTTACAAAGAGTAATATTACATGTCTTGTAACCCCACCGCGTTAGCACACGCTTTAGGGCCTAATTAAGGGCATAGTGGGGTCAACCCCTTTTGTTGCAAGGCATATAGGGGATATAACACGCAGAAATTAGTGGCCAGTCAGCTGCGCCTCTTTTTTCTAGTGCGACACCTTTTACAAGCTAGGAAAAGTGGGTCAATACGAAAGGCCTTATAGGCAGCAAAGAGATAAACAACGCGGTATGCGCATTTAGAAGTCCGTTTTTTTTTAATGCGCATACCGCGTTAGTCCTAATCTGGAAGAATGGCCCACATCTAGTCCTTTTAGAAGGACAGTCCCTACACCTAATTGCTAGATTTAACTACTATGTACTTTGCATAAATCCCACGCTTGCTCACTATAGTATTAATAGCGTTAATTATGTATATCTTTCGCGGTTATATAAAATGGCTATATCCTTATTACACTGCGTTGTGAGGCCTTACATGGTATGCACATTTAAAAAAACACGGTATGCGCATTTCGTGACCCTTGTGCAAAACCATATCTTCCCTAGATTTGCGTAAATGATTTTACAACAACTACAAGCCCTACGTAAGGCAGCTACTATTAGCTCTAAGTAGCTATAGTAAGTAAAGCTATTAGAGACATTATACGGGTATTTATGCTAGTAAGAGGTACTAAGTAGTCCTAGTAAAATATACGTAATAAAAAGTATCTCTTATCCTACTTAGTGTTACAAAAAGATCTGTCATTAGCCTACTGCCCCTAGTCATTTACCTCGTGTAAAATCATACAGAGGTCAGACTGTACAACTTGTTTACACTCTGCAGGGACCTTGCAGATATCTATCGTGTCGTTTGCGAGTGCAGATGGTGGCAACTTGACAGTTGCTGCAGGTGACCTAGCACTTGCCAAGAATTTGGGAAGCTTAGCAAGCATTAGGGTGCGATCCAAGTCAGCGCAGTCGTTTAAAAATTAGCGTAGTCGTGTAAAATTCGTCATTTTTAGGCCCACTATTACGTTAAAAATAGGGCTTTCCTATATTTAGTTAGTGTTTTTACAGCGTATGCCCTAGGTAATTACTATACCTCTAAAGGCCCCTATTTATAATATACTAAGTTAGTAAGGCTAGTTAGATAGCTAGAAAAGGGAAGCTATATAGAAAAAGTTATATTTCTACTACTAGTATAGTAAAAAAAAGTGCGCTAAATGTTTTAGCATACTCTAGTTAAATTAGCGCACTCTCTAGTTAAACTAGTGCACTCTGCGTTCTTTACTACGCTTTATAATATAAAGATAAAGATAAACTTCTTTTCTTTAGAGTAATTCCTACTAAATTTAGTTAAAGATAATAATAATAATAATAAACTATACCTTACTATTACTATATTAATTATTTATAACACTTTTTTTATAAAGAACTTACTATAAAATAATAACTATTATCCTATAACCACTAGGCATAGATTACCTATAGCCTTAATAGCCTTTTATAAGAAGGTCCTTTATATCTTAACTAAATAGCAATTTAAAGAGATCTTTTGTATGTTAAAAGCTATGTTTTTTAACCTCTATTAGTGGCTTTAAAATAATACTAATGTTAAGCTTACTAAATACTAGTTAATTAAGTAAATAGTAATAATCTTCCTATAGATTATAGCGTTTAATAAGCTATAGTAAAATATGGCTTTTTACTTTAAAATAGGCTAGTTATTAGTATTAAGGATATTCTATAGGCTTATTAATCTAATAAGGCGTTTATATACTACCTTTATTTATTAACTAGAGCTAGATTATATTTCTATACGTATTGCGTTAGATCTAAGCAAACGTGCGTTTTATAGTGTAATAGGTGCTATTAATAGCATATATATACCTGTATTTATCCTAGTAGCTAAGTAGTAGTGATTTTTCTCTTAAAAGAGTAATATCTCTTCGAATATACTAGTAGCTATAAATTTTAATAATAATATCTTTATATATATATTAGCAGGCGCTAAGGGATTAATTTGTAATAGACTACTGCTTTAAACCGCTCTTACTAGGTTATTTTAAATACATAGAAAGCGTTTTTACCTTATAGATATAGGGTTTTTGTATATAAGCTAAGTTACTTATACCCTTTATAAGCGTTTACTATTATTTAAATAAGAATCCTAATAATAGAGAAGGGCTAAGAATAAGGGCTAAACTTTATAATCTTTAGTATACTATCCTTTAAGTAGTAGTTAAGAAACTCTTTAGGTATTATAAGCAAAAGTTTAAGATAATTTACTATAGTGCTACTAAGTATAACTTTATAGATTAGATTAAGATTATTTATGCTATAATAAGCTTATTTAACTTTATTAAATTAGGCAGTATTACACTAGAAGAGCGAGGGAGGCTTAACTTAAAGGCTCTAGATAAGAATAAACTCTAGCTTATTAAAGAGGCTTATAAGCTAGTAAATAGCTTTAATATAAGAGGAAGTCTAGTAGTGTAGTAAAGTATTATTATAAAAAGAGGCTTTTATAGTTATTAGTAATACTAGTAAGAGAGAGGCATTAAGATCCCTAAGGATAGAAGTCTTTAATAAGGGAGAAATTAATAAGGGAGGAATTATTTAGTAGGTAGTTATAAGGTTATTAGGTAAGTAGCTGTAAGGTTATTAGGTAAGTAGCTACGAGGTTAGGGAGATAAAACTATAAGTAGCGTGAATTTTATATAGGTAGAAATGCTAGTAATCCTTATGCCTAAGCTAATTCTACTATAACTATTTAATCTCTTCCTTTTTTACCCTTATAACCTTACTTTTCTAACCTCTCCCTTTAACTTTATAACCTCTTCCTTTACCTTTATAAATAATAGCTAAAGTCTATGGTTATAAAAGCTACTTTATCCTTACTTCTAAGCTTATTTTAAAGCACTATATTCTTTAGATCTTCCTTTACCTAGCTTATTGCTTTTAATATCTAAGTAATGCTATAGCTTTTACAAAAAGACTTATAGTCCTCTAATGCCTTTTTAAACTTACTATCTAATAAGTTACTTTACTAGGTAACTATAGTATATATATAAGAGTACTCTTGCTTTTAAACTTAAGAAAATGCTAATTTAAGTGCTATAAAAACCGCTTCTACTATTAATTAATTTATATTCTTTTTCTAAATTCTCTAAACTAGTGTGCTACTTAGGGTAGATCTGCTAGAAAGTAATAATCCCCCTCTAGAGCTTAGGGTTAACCCTCTTAAGCTTAGAGTTATAAGCTAGCTAATTTAGTCTAGTGTAAGCATAATAGTAAATTATATTAGTTATGCTAAGGCAAAGGGATTATCCCCCTTAGTTAGATTAATAGTCTTAAGCTATTTAATACTATTATCCTTAACTATTTTAGTATTCCCTTGTTAATTATTATCTTTATCTATTAGATTATTAAGATATTACACTACTACTACAAAGCCTGTATTATTACCTACTTCTAATATAGTACCCCTAGCTAGTAAGTCCTTAGAAAATACCTTATACTAAGTCTTATAGGTAACACTATTAGTAACTAAGAGTAGCTAGGTTATAACCTTTCTTCTAATTATACTAAACTTCTTTTTAAGTAGCTTAGTATTTATATTGCTTATTTTAAGCATATACTTTACCTTATTATATTAAGTGCCTTGTGAGGCCCCACTCATAACACAGGCGCACCACCAGCGCGCCTGTGAGGCCCCACTTATAACACAGGCGCACCACTAGCGCGCCCCGCGGACAGGCCACACCCTAGGGCTAGGCCTACGTAACACTAGCAAGCCGCTAGCTATAAGCTAGTAACTCGCATATATAACACACTTAGACCTAGTAAGCTTTAGTTAATATACTAGAGCCCTTATACCTCTTACCTAGCTATTATTATTCTTATAATTCTAAAGCTTCTCTTACTAGCTACCTAAGAGTAATATAGAGAGAAAAACCACTTAATTTACTAGAGTAATATTAGATAATAACTAGAACTAATTAAATAAGGGTAGTACTATAGCTAAGGATACACTATATTCTATAGAGACTACGCTTAAAATTAGACCCCTTACTATTAGTACTAAAGCTATAGTAATAATAAAGTAAATTACTTAGCTTAAATAACTCTAGAAACTATAAGAATAAGAAAAGAAGCTTATTAACTTATTATAGCTAAATAAGGGGGAGGCATAGGTAAAAAAGGGGTAAAGACCTAGCACCCCCTTAAGCTAGAGTAGCTAAGAGATTAAGGTCTAGAATATTACTAAGCTCTAATATCTTATAAACCTATAGAAGTATAAGATATAGCTTAATAACCTAAACTATACCTTTAATAGAGCAAAGAAAAAATATTAATATAACTATTAAAAGATTCTCCTTATACTTAACTATATATACACTAACTATTAGGTAAGATAGAATAAATACCTTAAAGAATAATAGGCTAATAGCTAGAAAGACCTTAAAGATAACTAGGATAAGTTCTAGGATTAGATACTTATATTACTTAAGGACACTATAAACCATAATATATAAATAGCTATATAGCTAGAGAACGCAAGGTAACATAAGGGTTAAAGCCCTATCTAATTTAGTATTTACTTAGATTTACTAGAGAAATGCCTAGAAAGAGCCTCTAAAAAGTCTTATACTCTTATATTCTTTGTAAAGTTACTCCCTAACTTATAGGACTATATTAACCTATATTCTTTAATTATAGGAAAGACTAGAGAAGAGGTTATATAACTTACCTAGTGATTTTAGGAGGTAATACTAAAGAATAAGTAAAAGCCTAACTATTTAGGGGATAAAGGCCTATATAAGGCTCCCTAATATTAAAGGCAAGACTTCTTATAAGGTTATAGACCTTATAAGGATTAAGGGAATAAGGACTAGGAAAAGGGCCTAGCTACTTACCTAAATAATAGTAAAGTTAAGGATAAAAGATAATGTTTTAACTATAGTAATATAGAGCATCTTATATAGAAGTGTAATAAGCTAAAGAAAAAGCCCTAAGAAGGCTAGGGAAACTTCCTAAGGTAAAAGTAAATACCCTTACCTCTGCCTTAAACACTAGGGTGCTAATAGGGTGTTAATTTTACACACTAGTTACTATTTATAGGCATAAAGACACTAAAATAGCAGTGGATCTTAATAGCTACGCTAAAATTAATATTATTAGTGCTAAATTTGCAAAGAACTATAAGCTTAACTAGGCTAAGGCTATAGCACCTATTCTTAAGGCAGTAGGGGCCCTTATAGTCCCCTAATATAGTGTCTATAAGGTACCTATTATAATTAAGGACTTAAGAGGAGAAAAAAAGGACCTTAAGCTACTATATATAGCTATAAATAAGGACCTAAGAGTAAGGGGAAGCCCTCTCTTAATTAGAATGCATATACTTACTAAAGAATATATATACCTTTACTTATACTTATAAGAGTAGTAGTTTAAGAAAAAGAGAATAGCCTTTTTACTTATAACTCCCTATAAGTTTATAAAGGTAATGCGTAATAAGACTATTATATATGCTATTATAGGAGTTATAGAAAATAAGTTTATTACCCTTAAAGATAAAGAGAAGGTAAAAGTGTATAGAACTATTAAAGATATCCCTAAGGAACTATATAAGTTTAAAGACGTGTTTATATTAGATAAGGCAGGAAGCTTACTATTAAGAAAGGAGACTAATTACGTAATTAACCTAATACCTAGGGCTACACCCCTATATAGACTAATTTACCCTCTCTCCTAAAGTAAGCTAAAGGAGCTCTATAAATACATTAATAAAAACCTATAGAAAGGCTAGATAAGACCCTCTAAGAGCCCTACAGGCATGCCTATCTTATTTATACTAAAGAAAGATAGAATGCTTTAACTATATATAGATTATTAAGGACTTAATAGGGTAACGTAGAAGAATTACTACGCTCTCCCCCTAATTTTAGAGATCCTAAACTATTATTAAGGGGTTAGGGTTAGGGTTAGGGTTAGGGTTAGGGTTAGGGTTAGGGTTAGGGTTAGGGTTAGGGTTAGGGTTAGGGTTAGGGTTAGGGTTAGGGTTAGGGTTAGGG